>CAKAKR010061310.1:6949-41710 GCA_916700685.1 Adelosebastes latens | reverse complement strand
AAACAAGACTAAATACTCATTAACGTTATGGTTCCCTGATAGCGTTGGGTTTTAAATCTGAAATATAGCCAAATAGGTGCTTTTGCTTTTTACTCTGACATCAAATCCTCCGCCATCGTCTTCATCTCTCTCTCGTCCCGTGTGTGAAATCTGACTCCTGCTGTACGGAGCAGACACTTTCACTTTCAGTTTGTAGCGTCTGTCGTCGTAAATGGGTTTTATTTTATTAAAAAAAGCAAATCAACGGTGGTGGCGGTGGGAAAGAAATGTGCCCAAACACCATGTAATACCGGTAACACTGACTACCACATCAAGCCCACCTACTTTCTGTATATGTGGACGCAGCGTGAGTTGCTCTTTGGTCCCAACAGAGTTCAGGTTCCTTAAATGTCCAGCAGCAGAGACACCAGAACATGCCGGTCGTGAACGAACCCCCTCTGACGAAAAGGCCGAGCTCGGAGTCCTTTAGCAGAAGCTACCACTTTGAAAAAATTACTGTAACAAGTCTTTGTATCGCAGCAGCGGGTCTCGGTCGTCTTTGAAGCCGCTTTAATTTGAATACTCCAGGGGGAGAAGGAGCGCAGAGTATTTGATCTCCAAGGTAAAACACGCCGCGCTGATGGGCCGCGGTGGAGGAGTTGAAGGTTATTAGATCGAATGGGCGCGGATGAGGCGGAGCTGTCGCAGGCGGTTTGAACGCGGCCGCTCTGAAGCCCTTGATGTCGGCGGTGATGAGGGTGAGCTGGGATTGGAGCTGAAGCCTGAGTCGACTTGCTTCAGATTGATTTTAGGCAATTAGAAACCCTGCTGGATGTATGGACTCTGTGATTGACAGGTCATGTCTTGAATCTACGTGACTGGGGTGCCAGAAAATGTGTGTGTGAGCCTGAAAGATTGAGTGTGTATTATAGAGAAATGTATGAGTTTCTTGTTAATGAACACACACATACACACTCTGGGGTTTATAGAGAAGTTAATCAACTGTCAGTCAAATTCAAAGTGAAAATGTCAAGTTTTTTCATCCTGTTCTCAGTTTTTGTCGTTATGAGTGCTGACATTTGTGTGTTGAACCCGTCACATCAGTTTTGTTGTGTGTCGCCTTATTAACCACCTGCTTGGCTGTCATATGCATATTCAAAAAGTTCAGGTTACGCCACTCCGCTATGAACTGTTAGCACCAGATGTTTCAACCAAAGAGAGCCGGACGTCCACTTTAATAATCAAGTTTCAGCACCGATGGAGCAGAAAACTCTGCAACCTTTAGTTGATATGTGCAGATAGTTGGCTCTTTAACAACCAGCAGGGAGGGACAGATGGAATAAAGTCGAATCTTGTGGCTTCACCTCTCGAAACAAGAGACAAAACCACGTCAAGAAACACAGACACAAGTTCCTCTTATACATGTGACCATTAGATTCATCACCAGATCCATCCAGCCTCCTGACGTCAGTTTGGTGCACATTTAGTGTCACTATTCACAACACAGTTTACAGAACTGTCATGACTCAAGTAAAGCTAACGTCGCAGCTGTCATCTATGTTAACTTTTGACTGAATAGAACCTTTTTCTGCATGATGTAATTTTCGCAATTTAGACATTTTACACAATGTGCAAAAGCTAACATTTTGTTTAACTGAATTAATTTGTTGTATTGGCCACTACAAATAATTCTAATGGTAAGTATGGCTGTGTCTGGGCAAGAATCTGGCAATACAGGGGAAATGATTCAATATAGAGATTTTTTTCAAATCTAATTTTAGGAAAACTGTCATAGTATAAAGACACACCACCATATGTATAAAATCTAATGTGAAATGTCTCCTATGGGGGACTAACATCATCACACATGAATACAGTTGGACTCATTGGATCCACAAGAGTCTCAGCTTTACAGTGATACACAATTTATGTCATTCAAGACTGTTTAGAGACCCCAGTATGCAGAAATATGCAAAAAACTGCATGTTTTTTTGTCCCAAACTGCATGTGATTATCATAAAGTGGGCATGTCTGTAAAGGGGAGGCTCGTGGGTACCCATAGAACCCATTTACATTCACTGATCTGGAGGTCAGAATTTGGAGCGTTATTTAACATCCTTCATGTCATGCTAGTGTGACATGGTTGGTACCGATGGATTCATCAGGTTTTCTAGTTTCATATGATGCCGGTATCTTCACTCTAGCCACAACCTCAAAGGACAGAAAAGCGGCCGGGTCAGCCGGCGGGCTGATGGATTTTTCAGAGGTTAATTAAAAATTGATACAGCGTTTTGGAGAATCAATACAGGATCACAAAACATAATATGGCGATACTGATGTTTATCGATATTTTCTTACACTCCTAATAATAATAATAATACATTTATGTATATAGCACTTCTCAAAACAGATGTTACAAAGTGCTTCACAAGACAATTAAATCAGATAAATAAAGTAAAAGATATGGTAACTGCTAAAACAGAACATCAGACAATAAAAGCAGATAGAGTAAAACAAATATGATGCAAAAAAAATAAAATCCTATTGTCATTTAAAAAGGAAGTTAAGTGATTAAAAACATTTTTTTCTAAAACCTTTGATAAGAATGGCAGTTTAATGAGAACATGACATCTCAAACCTCTCCTGCAACATCTGTCCATCTGGAGACTCAGTTTGAAACTCTCATATTTTTACTAAAATATGTCTAAAAACATGACTTAAGTCTCACAAAACTACCCTTCTGCTGTTTCTTCTATCACTGTATATTTAACTTTATGTATTTACATTGATATTGTTGTTGTATTAAGTTTACTTGATATTAAATTTAGCAATCATTTATAGATAAAATAACCAAAAGTGACTGTTTTTGGTTAATTCGCTATGACAACATCCCTGAAAGATGATAAAGAACCAACAATGTATGTACTGCAAAATCAGGTCAGCGGGACGGAAAACGTCCTTCAGGAAAATATGTACACTGCTGCTACACACATATAGTCATACACACACACACACACACACACACACACACACACACACACACACACACACAGCGGGGTCTCATTAGCTCCCAGCAGTCTGACTGGACTGAAGATCTTCTAACAAATGACTTCAGATGGAAACGACAGACTTGGTGTTAATTCAATCAGATGGGCCCTCTGTTGAGCGCTCTCTTTCTGTGTGTGTGTGTGTGTGTGTGTGTGTGTGTGTGTGTGTGTGTGTGTGTATTAGCATATTAAAGCTGTTTGTGAATTATTGAAGCATCTGAAAGACATGGTGACATTTTCACCAATGTTTTAGAGCGACATGATGGCGCTTTGATGACGAAACTCAGCGTGTGTGTGTGTGTTAACTATGAGCTCATTTAGTGTGTTATATATGTGTATGTTTAATATTACTTAAGCTTTGTGTGTGTGTGTACAGTTTGTGTGTCAGTTAATTACAGGTTATCTGTGTGTGTGTGTGTGTGTGTGTGTGTGTGTTAACTGTGAATTCCTCCCCGTCCTCTGGAGGCCGTTCTTGATCTCCCGGCGGGGCGTTTCTGATGAGGCGGTGGGTTTTTCGGTCGTGAGATGAAAGCGTTTTCATAAAACACACACTTTACTCCAGATATCCTGATTGAGGACGATGTGATGAACTCTCAATAAAGTCTTCAGGGACGCGGCGGCACAAGTACAGAAACATGGTCACCACATCCACCAATGAGAACCATCCCTGTCCGGGGAATGCTCTACGGTTTGGTTTAGCTTTGGAACATGAGTTTAAAAATCAAGCCAACGTTGCCTGTCTTCTTGTTTTTGCTCAGCTGATCACATCCGTATTTGTTTTATTGGTTTTAAAATGTGCTCTTTTCACTCCTATTGGCTTCAATTAAATCAATTAGTGTTATAAATATTTCACACATTTTAAAGGAAATATGTAAATCATGGTGACAGAAATGTTGCTGCATAACAGGAATGACATGATCGACACATAAGAGAGTCATTTGATCCATTTTAATATAAGAGTATTGATTAGTGGAGCATCTTTTGGGTTCTTTTTGCCTTTATTAAATAAAATGATGATGTGACAGGAAATGAGAGAGATATTATGACATACGACAAAGGTCCTCGACTTGAACCAGGGATGTTGCAAATACATGCATATCGTTTGTGGTAAAAACGGCAGCAGCGTGACGATGCGCCGAGTGTCTTTTCTGCACCGACTGCTGCACGTTTTTGCGTTTTTTTTCTGGTCAGCGAGAGTTGAAAAATGTTGAACTTTGGGTGAAACGCTGCGCTCGTTTTGGTCACTTTTACCCAGCTGTTTAATCACATTGGAGGAGGGGCGGCACAAATATCCTACCACAAAAACTGTGTTATTATGAGTATATTGTGCTCTTATTATGTATGTTATGCTACTGTTTTTATTGTTTTTACTGAGGACATGTTGTCCTCATATCTGGAGCACTGGACCAAATAAATTCCCCCATGTAGGATAATAAAGTTGATCTGGATTTGAATCGTACGACCGTACAACAAAGGACGACAAGTCGAAACTAAAATCGCCACAACACCGAGCGCTTCTCTCCCTTCACTGCAGCCGTCTAGATGGATTGGAGGGCTGGTCCACAAAACCTCATGAACCCACATAGATCAGCAGGTCCGTCCTCTCTCCTGCGAGCTTCAGCCTTCCCATCATCCAGTGCAAGCACTCTACCCTGAGCCACCATGTTTACTTCCGCGGATATTCCGTATCATAGCAACCAAAGTGCTCTCAAACCCAGCTGAGCGTTTTCGGTGGCGTGCCTGGTGTTAACAAGTGGAAAAAAAGTGCTTTAGTGGACATGGCCCCTAGAGTTAGTTGGCTAGCAGGGTGCCGGATGTCCACCCAGCTTTGGTCAGCAGTCCTTGGTGTACCTACACAGGTAGCCAAACAGCTTCCTCATTACAGCACGCCTGGTTTTTAGACTGATGCCAGACTTGTGATGAGTTATGTAAGTTGGTCCGTGTGCTGCTGACCTGATTTTCAGCCTGAGTCTGCACCCCCAAACTCCTGATAAGCCAGAACACGGCCGACACTCGGCCACGTTCACTCCGACACCTGTATGATGAACACTGCGCTCATACAGGTGTCATGAAATGCTCCACAGCGGTCTGTGTATCTGAACATGTATCTGCCTACGCCGACTACATGCAGGCAGCATGTTCCGCATGTTCCAGCCCCACTTACAGTAGTGACAAATGTATTTTGGATCAGTGCTCAGCAGGTCACACTGTTGGCCAAGCCAGCGTGAGCCAAGCTGGCAGCGGTTGTGACCTACATTCTCACATGCCGGGCGGCGTTTTAAATCGTGGAGGGAGGTGTTGTGTTGTCCGGGCAGGTCACCATGGAGCAGCGCGGTGACTCAGCGGGCCGGAGGTGGGATGTAAAGTATCTGCCGCCGGGTTCGACGCCAGGTCACCTGCTCTTTCAAAGGTCATCTATTTTTAGTCCGGATTAGTTCCTTTCATTTAGCAGTGAGCAGTAACATATTTAACACCAGTAAGGCTACAGTTTAATCCCACTTTCCATTCATGTAAAAGCAAACAAGCTTCACTTTATTCTAGCTGGCTCTGCTCCCTCAACTGTTGATTTTGTTCTGATGACTTTTTAATCTCGGTGTTATGTTAAGTAGCTTTTTTTGTCCCTTTTTGTGGGCATGCATCAAAACAATTTACTAACAAAAACAACTTTATTAGGTTTAGTATGAAAAGGTGCTAAAGTGACTTCTATATACACTGATAGAGCACGATAATACTCATGTTTAGAACAGGATGTAGTGGAGGTTAAAGGTTAAATACTAAACATGGTGCAGTTGAATGATGACAATAGCATGAAAGCAATTTTCCCATTTGTTTGACCATTATGAGAATTTCAGCAAAGATAACCTTTTTTATTAGGAATAATTTTGTAGCATACATTTTGGAAAATAAGGTTGGAGCTAGTTTATATAACCTAGCTTAGCATAAAGACTGTAAGCAGGGGGAAACCGCTAGCCTGCCTCTGTCCAAAGTAAAAAAATAAAGTTACCAACACCACTACAACTCACTAATCAGGTTCATACTTGTATTTTGGGTTTCTACTACAAAATGTTTACATGCAAAAAATGCTTTCCTTTTCTCATTCGGGCTGTGCTGCAGCGCCTCTTTTCACCCTCCGTCGGAAACGCTGAAACGCTGTTTGACCTCCTGACCCTCCTCCAATCCAACCAAACTCTTTGGACTCTGCTCCAGCTCGGCTCTAACTAGCTTTGTTTGAGGGTGTGCCAAACTAGCCGTGGTGACATCACCATGTTACGGAAGAAAAGGCGGGACTTCAATAAAGGCGTTTCAGGCCGTTCAGGAGAAGTGTTTCTGTGGGGGAGAGGAAGGGTTTTGTAACTTTGCAGACCTTTTACATGCACAAAAAACTATATTACACAGTAAAGGAAAGGGAGGAAGCACAATAGATCCCCTTTAAATGCTTTTACTGTGAGTTGTAGTTAAAAGTTATTCAAAAAAGGCTCTCTCAGTATCATGCAGTCCAGTTCAGTTCACCCTCAACTATGATCTTTGTGACAGTGCCAGCAAAAACTGAACGTAAAAGTAGAACTTGTGGCATCGCTGATATTTTTTCTCAGTTATTCCCAGCTGGAGTCCGTCTGTCTGTCTGTCTGTCTGTCTGTCTGTCTGTCTTTGTGGTTTTAATCATCTTCATTTAGTTCAGTATTATCAGTCAGTAATAAGTGTTATGAGACAGTGTTGACAGTGTCCCTGACTGACTGATCCCTCATGAAACTGACTCACGTTTAAAACTGGAGACGTGACGTTGTCACTTCTGCTTTTCCTGCTGTCGCACTCGGAGGATGTTTTTGCTCTCATAGACTTAAAGTGTTATACGCTCTGCTGTGACCGGGATCAGGTGGGCTTTTCTATGTGTGTTTGATTACTTATTAAGTCTTCATTTTCTCATTTTGCTAATCTTGTTTCTGTGTCTGTTTGTGTGACTTTAGGACGTCTGTGAGGACATCTCGGACCATGTGGAGCAGATTCATGCTCTGTTGGAGACCGAGTTCTCCCTGAAACTGCTGTCCTACTCCGTCAGCATCATCGTTGACATCAGGTGAGTCCTCACAACACGAGGGTCAGGGTTTCTTGTTACTGTTTATTAGTCTAATGTGGATCAATGAATCTCCTTGACTTCTCTATGCTCTAAGAAACACAGACTATAATAATAATAATAATAATAATAATAATAATAATATTTGCTCATTATGTTTTTGTATATTTTTTGTTTTTGGTTTAACACATTATTGATGTGTGTGCAATGCAAAGAGAGCACCACAATCAATAACTGAAAGGTACACAACACTATGGGATCTTAAGCATGACAACCCCCACCCCCACCAGAAAAAAGAAAACAATAAATAAATAAATAAATAAATACATATAAAAATAGATAAATATACAAGTATATTTATTTAATTATTTTTTAAATAAAAACAAAAGTATACATAAATTAATTAATACATTAACAAAACGGAAAAATAAAAATAATAAATAAATAAATAGATAAATAAATAAATATAGATCTAGATATTTATATAGAAAAATTTAAATGTAAAATTTAAATGTAAAAATTAATAAATAAACAGAAAAAATAAAACTGACCATAAAGACACCGTAAAAAACCCCCACAAGTCTATTACAGTCTACAAGTCATGCACCGTACATTTAGAGGATTATCTCACCAAGAAGATAAAAACTCTGACTGTGAATGCATGCTAATAACATTTTTAATAAGTGCACTCACTTCTAAGTTATGAAATGGGGGAAAATAATGATATCTTTCTGCTCTCAAAGAAAAGTCATGAAATATGTAATGAATACATAAACCAACAAATTATAAAATAAAGACTGAGACAGGAGATCCATTAAACTGCACACACTCAGGTTTGATATGTAATTGATTTGTTAATATTAAATATGGACGAGCTGTCTTGTAAAGCTGCTGTTGTTGTGTTTGGTGTGGTTCAGGACGGTGCAGCTGCTGTGGCACCAGCTCCGAGTCTCAGTTCTGGTCCTGAAGGAGCGTCTGCTGCAGGGCTTACAGGACTCCAACGGAAACTACACCCGCCAGACCGACATCCTGCAGGCCTTCAGCCAGGACCAGCACCAGGTAATGCAATAGTTCTATATCGCTTTACTGTCCACTGTGGTGGAGTTTAGACTTCTTTGATATTAACGTGATGAATTCTTCTCCAGACTCGCCTGGACGCTCTGACGGAGGTGGACGACTGCGGTCAGCTGACTATTCGCTGCAGCCAGGACTACTTCTCTTTGGACTGTGGCATCACCGCCTTCGAGTTGAGCGACTACAGCCCCGGTGACGAGCCCGAGACCCGGGGATCTGAGCCAGACGGCGAGGACCCCTCCCAGGAGCTCGATCAAGCTCAAGACCGAAATCCAGAACCGGGGCCAGAAGAGAGCGAAGGATCCCGCCTCTCAAACCACCAACTCCATAACAGTTTACCTGAACTCGCCACGCTCGCTGACTCAACAAACCACAACCATTCTCCGTCAATGTTACCCACAATGCAATGTGGCATGTCCAACCAAAGTGAAAGCGCGAAGCGGCCTCTGCATGGCGTGAGCCACAGCACCGAAGTGTCGCCCACGCAGCCGTCACTTCCCAAGAGAGCCGCTCTGTTCTCAGACGGAGGAACCAGGCTGGAGGACTCCAGGGGAGGTCTGGGGAAGGTCAGCCTGCTCTCTGGGCTCCAGTTCCAGGCCGAGCTCAGTCGGAGCACCCCTTCTCTCATGGATCCTCCAGACCGCTCCAAGTTCTGGTTAGAGCTGGACTCGGTTTATCCAGAAAATGTTTCACAGTCCTACGAGAGTCTGCAGGTTTGTTTTCTCTACTTGTCTTTTATTTTTTTCACGTAAAATATACGTTAAATATATTCTCAAACTTTTGTTGATTCCATTTTAAACTCAACAGGTCATGAACGGGCGCAACCTCCAGAGAAACCACGTGAGCTCCAGACGCTCTCAGGGGAGCGTCCAGAGACCGCTGACCGACCCGAGGAGCTCATCTGGGGCCAGACCGACCGCCGACGCCCCCCTGCCTCTCCAAGACCCGACGTCTCAGGATGAAATACCAGAACAAATGGAGAGGACGCGGAGGGAGACACATGCACACAGTGAGGGGGATTCTGACTCCTCGTTGCCCTCCCCCATGAGGGAGCAGTTCCTCTCCTCAGACCTGGAGGCGTCCGGAGAGGAGTCCGACCCCCGACCGCGTCACGGCAAGACGGCGGTCTGGATCGTGAAGCGCCAGGGCCAGAAGGTGAGGGTTTATACGATTCATCGAGGAGGGAAGTTTGGAGAGTTGAGGTTTCGTTCAAAGTGTGTTTTTGTGTGAATAAATGTGAGACAGATACAGAAACTCATTCAGAATTCAGACAGTAGAAACACTTTACAAACTTCGTCTGCATTACAATGACCACGTCAGGGGCCTCATTTATAAACCGTAGGATCCATCACAAGCATCTCCGTGCACACAGAAGACAAAATGACGATTTATAAGACTGTGTACACAGTCTTATAAATCACAATCAACCTGAAAATGTGCACTTAATGTTCTGCCTACAATTATCCATAAATGGTCAATGCAAATCACTGATAAATATTGATATAGATATTGTTCCTGTGGAGAACCGAGGCCGTGTTACAAACTAAAGAAAGTGTGAGAGCCTGAGTTGGATAATTCCACCTTGGATATTAGTTGCCATATTAGTTATATAATAGTTTGACTTTGTAAAGTATTAAGCCATTTTCTATTTGTAGTGCATTCTATTCTGTTTGAATCAGATGAAATATGAAATGTTTATTTCCTCCCCTCAGGTTTCATCCCGAGCCAGCCCAGACAGGGAGCACTGGTACGGGTCAGAGGAGTTCCTGGCCCTCCCTGCTCAGCTCCGTAAGACGGAGATGCTCGCTATGAAGCTGGAAAGTCTGACTCAGTCCATCCCGCTGGTTAGTCCACAGTTTAGATTAACTTTCTTATGTCTGCATCTGATCATAAACATATAAGAACAATAACAAGAACACGACCACTGATGTTTGTGTTGATTCTTTAACGTTGTCCTGCAGAGGTCCGGTGGCTGTGACTCTACCCAGGAGGCTTTGCAGGATGTGGATGACTGGGATTTGACGGAGCTCAACCAAGACTGGGACGTAGGGGAGAGCGGGGACAACATGAGCAGCGTAGGGGAGAGCGGGGACGACATGCCTTCTGTTCTTCCGCCGCTGGTATATCACAGCATTTATCATTTAATGCTTTTGACTCCATCAATACTGAATATATTCTCATGGCGTTCTCTCGTCCCCCTTCAGCTTCCTTACAGACGAAACCTGGTCAGCCGCTTTAACTCCACCTCCTCCAGCGATATCGCTCCCTCATTGGACGAAAGCATCGAGTCCGGTCCACTGAGTGACCTGCAGTCTGAAGAGGACGAGGGACGGAGGTCTGCGGACCGCCGCCTGCAGCCGACGGCGCCCCCGCTGGACATGCGTGGAGGTGCGTCCCTGGTGCACCAGCTGCTGGAGGACATTCAGAGTCAGGACAACGACCCCGCCATCTGGAAGAAGATCGAGGTATGGACAGCAGTCTTGTCTCTCTGTCTGTGTCCTCGCTTTTATATGTCTGCGGTGGTTTTGGTGTTTTTCTCTCCCGAGGAAACTTGTTTTCCCTTCTGACACTAGTGGTCTTTATTTCAAGTGAGGAACCCTTTCTCTACTGCAAACAACAAGCCCTCCAAACTAAATGACAAATGATGTTGTTTGGAAAAATGTTTATTTAAATTTAGGGAACATTTGCTGTCAAGGTCAAAAGAAACCGATGATGACCGTTGGTAGGAACCAGGCGGCAACCTCCGGAAGTGTCTTAAACCTGCAATCTCTCTACCAGCCAGCAGGGGGCGACTCCTCTGGTTGCTAAAAGAAATCTGTCCGTATAGAAGTCTCTGAGAAAATGAGCCTACTTTTCACTTGATTTATTACCTCAGTAAACATTGTAAACATGAGTTTATGGTCTCAATCGCTAGTTTCAAGTCTTTAGGTTGGGGCTACCTTGTCATTGACAGGTTGCTACCACGGCGTTGTCCGGTCTGGTAGTTGTTCAGGTTTTCGTTTTCGAACATTAACCCTTTCACAGTGTGTCATAAAAGTTAATTATAACATTTTGGTCGCCTAAAAATGTCTTATTCAGCGTTCAGTTGTACTTAGCTCCACCCCCTTATGTCACTTCTGGTGCCAAAAAACAAAGATGATGACGGCCAAAAACCAAAGATGGCCAAAATGTTGAACTGGAGGCTTCAACACCATAGTCCACAAACCAATGGGTGACGTCACGGTGACAACAACCATTTCTTATATAGAGTCTATGGTAGGAACCAGGATGCTGGCAGCGGTCGTACGCCCATCCTACCACCTCAACCTCTTCTGGTTCTTCCACCTAAGAGCACTGGACCTCCAACATGACCTTCAGAAGGTGAAACTTCCATAACTAAACACCTGTTTTAGCTGCTTTAGCATGTTTCTGCAGCAGAACCACGAGACAGATCCCTGCACTTTGATTCTGACAGAGGACGACAAGTCGAAACCAGAATCGCCACAAGACCAGGCGCTTCTCTCCCTTCACTGCAGCCGCCTTGATGGATTGGAGGGCTGGTATCGGATCGTCCCGTGGCCCCGTTAATTCATCACCTCCCTTCTAAAGGTCACGTTTGATTGGCAGGCGGATTATTGATGAGGCTGCCCGGTGAACTAATCAGTCATATCTGTCATATTGAATATGGCGAAATGTCAATAGCTCTGGGGATTCGTTCTCCTCGTGGCTGCTCGTTTAATTAGCGCTATAAAGAAGCTCCGCCGCCTCCTCTAATTTTTTTTATTGTTTTATTTTATTCAGGTTTATTTCACTCTCTCTCTCCTTTTATTGCCTTAATATTCTCATTCAGAATATTCTTTACTCCCCCGGCAACATTTTACTTTGCTGCTGTAACATCCCGGTTTCCCCCTCGGGGATCAATGAAGTTCAGCGTATCTGTCTTATCTGGTGTTAGCCGGGTCACGAGTCCACCGACAGAATCGCAGCGCTGTAATAAGATTATCAGTGAGGACGGCGAGGACACGCCACGATCAATCTGTTGATCTGTGAGGGGGGACGTCCTTGGAACTGGGGACCAGTGACCCGGAAGGTCGTCAGTTTGATCCCCCTCATCGAACCGCGTCTTCCATATTCTCAATTAAAATCAGATCGGCCACATTAATATTCATAATTAATGATGATTTGACTGATGAAATGTCAAAGCTGTCCCCTGCTCTCTCTCTCTCTCTCTCTCTCTCTCTCTCTCTCTCTCTCTCTGTCTCTCTCTCTCTCTCTCTGTCCTTTCATATTGAGGAAATATTTTAAATCTTTTTGAGGTTGACAAACGGAAGTCGACTGTTTATATCATAAATATCATATTTGGGATATTTTCCCACCCAAGGTTTTTTTTACGGCTCCACCTTTCCAATAAGTAAGAGATAAAGCATTTTGAGGTGTCCTGATGTATGAAAGTAATGGAGCGAACTGAGATGAATCCATTATTTATTAAAATATCAAAGCACCTTATTCCGTCTCGATGATCCCAACTTACACAAGGAAACCAAACGGTATGAATTCCTTTATGTAGAAATGATTTTATACATACTTTGCGTCTTTTTGGATTTTTTGGATCTCTACTAGAAGTATAAATAAAGTGTTGTTTCTAATGATGACAAGTTAACAAATTAAAACTGAATATTGTAGATGATATTATGGTTATATTAAGTCTTTAAAACTCAAATTTAAAGAACATTATAAAAGTGTTGGAAGTGATATTTAGCTGTGAATGATTTGCATCCGAACCTTTTATCTTACTGCTGTTTTCATCACAAATATAAAATCAATGTGAGACATATTCATTCTCTCGGTTTAAACCTGTTTCACCTTCTTATTACTGATTATTATTATTAATTTAGAACTATAGAGATGAAACACACTTACTCACATTTTCTGTTTCTTAGAGAATGTTTTTTATTTTTAAATATTGTAAATTCTGCACATTTACAAGACATGCATTAGCATTTTTCATCCATGTCACCTGCGACATAAAATGATCATAATACATCACTATAAGATAATAGTAATTTATAGTCAATAGTCTTTTCCTCGTCTGTACAATCAGACGTGACGTCTGGCAGCGTGAGGCATCGCCAGCTGCAGAACCAGCTCTGGGTACCGACTACAAGCTGTAAAAGCAGCGTCTCTGATTAGTCGGAAGCTGGTAGAAATTTTGCACTCGCCCTCGTGGCGTGCCCCGAACGCCTCAGACACAATAAGTATCTATAATCCGCGGCACGTTCAGGACCCTGTGCAGCTTCCCCTGAATCATTCAGAGCCCCTCTGGCACTGTGTTTCAGCTCTGTGCTCATGTGAGCTCCGGTACAATGCCAACATGTAAAGTATTGAGTCTGGAGTTGATATATAAACGGATGCAGGTTTCAGATACGGAGCGTCTCAGCTGACAACACTCTTTAATTGCTAGGTTGTTAAATATTTATTCCCAAAGGATTACAGAAAAACACACAGACCAAAAAACCCTCCTAAAATATGAAACAAAACGCATAAAACGAGCATGAATTATGCTCTGCTGGCTCACACATGACACCTCGTGTTAACCACACACACACACACACACACACACACACACTCGTCGCTCCTCTCTGCTCCTGGGTAATTAGCTGATTAGCTGCTTAATTAGCAGCATGTAATCATGGCGATGGATGAGCTGCCTAATTGAGGAAGTGAAGAGAGGAGAAGAAGAGTGTCAGTGTGGAGGATGACATTCAGAGAGTCTCCACTGAATACAGCAGAGTAGAATGAAACAGAGCGATCCGTCCAGGGGAGGAGAGAGGCGCTGGAAAGATCACTGTTGGAGCAGAAATGAATCAAATCTGTCCAGGAAGTGTCGTCTCCTCGGGGGGGGGGAAGGACTCGGTCGTGTTTGTTGTCGGAGTCGAGTGGATTTGATTATAGAGGAGAAGAATCTCATATCTGAACTTTACGGGAGAGGAATTCTGTTACGTTTACTGTCAGTAGAATAAATCAGGAGAGGTGCAGACGTCCAGGTTCATGTTCATAACCAGTGTTTCCTACCGGGAGAAAGACCAGTAATGACTGAAGTAACAAGACTCTAAATCCCTTTTTTTGAAGTGGTAAATTATACTGTATGTTGTTTTCAGAGTGCTTTTGCTAGCTTTAGTTTAATTTCATTTTTTCAGAAAGGTTTAGTGTCAGTTTTTATTAATTAAATAATTAATCGCACATTTTTCATATGTACAAAATGTACCTTAAAGGGAGATTTGTCAAGTATTTAATACTCTTATCAACATGGGAGTGGGCAAAATATGCTACTTTATGCAAATGTATGTATATATTTATTATTGTAAATCAGTTAACAACACAAATCAATGACAGATATTGTCCAGAAACCCTCACAGGTACTGCATTTAGCATAAAATATATGCTCAAATCATAACATGGCAAACTGCAGCCCAACAGGCAACAACAGCTGTCAGTGTGTCAGTGTGCTGACTTGACTATGACTTGCCCCAAACTGCATGTGATTATCATAAAGTGGGCATGTCTGTAAAGGGGAGACTCGTGGGTACCCATAGAACCCATTTACATTCACATATCTGGAGGTCAGAGGTCAAGGGACCCCTTTGAAAATGGCCATGACAGTTTTTCCTCACCAAAATTTAGTGTAAGTTTGGAGCGTTATTTAACCTCCTTCATGACCAGCTACTATGACATGGTTGGTACCGATGGATTCATCAGGTTTTATAGTTTCATATGATACCAGTATCTTCACTCTAGCTTTAAAACTGAGCCCGCCACAACCTCCGTAAAATCGATTGTGTTAATGCGTTAAAGAAATTAGTGCCGTTACAAAGAATTTGCGTTAACGTGTTTTTATCACGTTAACTTTGACAGCCCTAATATTTAGTTTTAGTTTGTTTTTGTGAGGGCTAGGTATAATGTCTCAGAAGTATGTAGCTACATTTAACATTTAATCTTCGCGCTACTTTTGTGAAGCAATTGCGTCATAGCCCCATCTCCTGGAAGGTCAAGTCCATTCAGCTTCTGTGGATCAATGTCTCGAGAGTTGAAATTCACGCTGGCTCTTTTTTTCGGCAGTGATATATTATAGCTAAAAAACTGAAACTGAGATGAATTTCATTTTATTATTATTTATTTATTAGTTTTTTACTCAGGAAAAATCATCTCAGTTTAGTTTTAGTTCACTCTAGTCTAGATTATCTGGATTTCAATTCATCAAGACTTTTTTACATTTTTTGATTCTCCGTTCTCCGTGGAGGCATTAGAGAAGTTTTCTTCAAGAATTCAAGGTAACACGGGGTGAATCATTAATATACAAATGGCCATTCGGGGTGAAGTATTCCTTTAAATAGATATATTTCTTTGATCAACATGAAAAACATCAAACAAACTTTTTCTTGTAACTGCTTCCACAACTATTATGTGGACCTAACATGACCTTGACAGCACACAGGACACAGCTGATTGGTTAGAGCTAAATAACTTTTGTAAAACATAATCATCAACATTTATTCAGTAGTCGGTATTTCTTGTGTTTTTTTTTACCTTTCCTGTCTGTTTCTTAGTTCTTCACGCTGCCTTTGCTGTTGGACATGAATATTTTATCCAAGACTTTTTCTCTCCCTCTTTTGACCTTGACCTCCTCATCATCCCCCTCGCATAATCTGTGTCCACATCACGTAAAATCCGCAGCTTGTTTCATGAAATTTTATGAGACCGACGCAGGAAATATACATACTCAGAACCCAAAAGTTCCTAATTGAGCTGTATGGGATGTGGCTCCTGAAGTGCATCCTGAAAACAAAACTGAAGAAGAAGAAGCAGCAGACGGAGAAAGAGTCCGTCGGTTAGATAAGTGTCCCTACACGTCATGTGATCACATTGTATATGTGCTGTCTGGGCCGGCGTCGGCGTCCTCAGTGTGAGGTGTCTGTGTGTTTGGCGGCTCTGCGGCACGCCGGCCTATCTGCGAGCAGTGGGAGACAGACAGACAACAGACTCGGATCAACACTCGTCTGATTGGCCCGGCGGGGGGGCAGGGACGCCCACCGACAGCAGAGAGGATAGGAAAATAAGAGAGAGACGAAGGAGGAGGAGGAGGAGGGTGTTATTCTCTTCTTCTGTGTTTCTATAGATAAACAGGTTAAGGACGAGGTAAAGCAAGTTGAGATGCAGAAAGTACGTTTGTTTGCAGACAGCTGCGTCCAAAAAACCTTTAGGGAAATGTGTCAACTTTATTTACTGAGTAGGTAAATTCACACAACGTAACCTCATACAACGGTTTGTATGATATCTAACCAAAAGTTATTTTTTGACCCACCCATCCTCCTCTCTACGCGGCATTTCTCACTCTTTATACTTCCTAGTTCACAATTACGTGGATTACATACAGATTGATTTTGTGGGATATATACTAATTACAGTCGATTACTTTTCGTAGGTATAGCTACGAACGGTGTATGAGAACATCCTGATTCACGATGACACTACTAAAAGCTGATAGAAATTGAAAAAACTTGAGCAATGCTGCTATAAAACACAGATTTCAACATGTCTCAGGGGTTTTAGAAGACAGATAAAGATATGTTTGTATTGGTAACTCATCTATAAAGTGACTTTTTTCATGTAAATCACTGCAATTACTGAAATCAGGAGTTTCAACGCAGCATATTATAAGGCACTGAAATTCTACACAGTGTTTTTTCACTTGCCTTCACGGGCAAGTGGGTCAGAAATCTACTTGCCCGAAGTCAACCCGATACAAATAGTTTTATTTATTAGTAGTTATCAAATAAAAACAAAGACCAAAGTTAATTGTCATGTTTAATCATTATTTAAGTAAGTTAATCCAGAGTTTTGCCAACATCCTCTAACACAACCCAACTAAACTCCTCGCTACCCGTCAAAATATCGTCTTCTTCTTCGGGGTTTTACGGCAGCTGGCATCCTTTGAGTTGCATTGCTGCCTCCTTCAGGTTTTACACGTCCACTAACCGCCAACATATCTGCCTGCTTTGTTGATCAAGAATACACAGAAAGTGAAAGCAAAGTGGAAATTACGTTTCCAACGTCGTCGCCTACGCCTACGATGTGTCCTCCTGTTGGCTGAAAATGCACCGTTATGTTTACGTATTGTTATATTCTGTTATCTACGTAGCCCATAGACATCTATAAGGTACGTTGTTCAGCACCGCAAAAGCTCCTGCATCATCTGCCGCCTTTTTCACATGTTTGAATAGTGGTCGTGGTCCCGCCCCTTCCGCTACGTAGCCAAGATGACGACAATTGAGTGTGAAAAGTGTCCAGCGTTCTACACTCAACGATTTGACCGTTTTGAGTACAACATCCGGGTACTTTGAGTGCACTGCATTTTGCTAGGGGTGTAACGATTCATCTCCTATATCGATGTATCGATTTATATTCCTACGATACAACTACATCGATAGGTACTCGGCAAGTTGTCCTTCACGGGAGACGTATATCGATATAAAATCGATCTGAAACGCAACAATCGATTGTATCGATATTAAGGATTTGCACTTTGTATTTAAGGACGACAAACGTTATATGAAAGTGTTTTTAAGCACTTGTATTAGTAAAGAAATGTTAAACGTAACTCCGGTTCTCCAGACATGCGTCAGCTCTGCCCTCTGCAGCACGAGTGCGCATCCATGGCGTGCACGCGGACGAACTAAGGACTCCTCTTCTCTCACTCGGTAGCGGCTGCAGGGAGATAAGAGACAAAAAAAGTTACTGTATTGATTTCAAATCATTGAATCGTATCGTATCGTATCGCTCTAGATGAGCCAAATATCGTCCTGAATGGTATTGGAACAATGGAAATCGTATCGTATCGTATCGTTGTAAAAACGTATCGTTACACCCCTACATTTTGCCGTACTTCACAGTGTGAACGCACTTATGCACTCAAAATAGTAAGTGTAAGTACAGAAGTACGCGGATTGGAACACACTGTTTGTCTTTACCCGCCGCCGTTTTCTCGCGAGTCCCCGATCGGTAATGCACATGTGCAACTCTCAATAGAGATGAGAAGGAAGCGAGATGACTCACTCCTTAGCTACTAACATCATCAGCTCTAGAAAAAAACTATTTGAGTTTAATCCTTTTTACCATTACTAGATTTACTAGCCCAACGTGGCATTTTACTTGCCCCAGGCGATCCTCATCGTTGAGCCCTGCAAGATAAAGTGGCGTCCATATTTTCACTTGTCACAATGAAGTCAGCTGCGGGTCTATATTTGACTTGAAGCAAACATCAAAAAACAGTTCGCTGCTAAAAGAAGATTAAAATAAGTTGTTAAAATAGAGACTTTTTCAATGCAAGTCTGGAATAGTGACGAGATGCAGCGAGTAAACAGTGAAGAGAGAAGACAGGTCAGTGTGGTTTGTGTGTATATGATGCACATATGAATATGTTAAACATAGTGGGAGCTTTGGAGACGACTCTTTCCCCACAGCAACAGACAGCTGGTGGTGGAGGGGTCTCCCAGGGACGATCTCAGGGACGCAGTCAGGTGTGACGGGCGGCCTTGTCTCTCTCTCTCTCTCTCTTTTTCTTTCCCTCCATCTCTCATCTTTTTATCACTCTCTTCTTCCTTCCTTCCTTCCTTCCTACTACGGATTTTCATCAGAAGCAAGTTCAAGAAATTAATTAAATAAAAACCAGGAATAAAAAGAAAATGGAAATATAAATGTGTTCGTTCACATTTCACACACAAAAATCAGGTTCCATGTTTTCTATTAAAAATAATTTTAATGAATTTCTAATCAAACTTTCTTCCCCTGGAGTTCTTTGGTTTGGGCGCAGCATGTTTGGTGTGAAACCTTCACGTAGTTAAACCAATAACTTCAGCTGCCTGCATGATGTGGAAATTATACGTCTCGCCTCAATCCTCCTGAAACAGTTAGTGGAACTCTTCATCATATTAAAATGTTGGTTCTGGTCTTTACCTTCACCAGGCGCCTCACTCATCCAAAAGCTGTTAGCATTTCCCATCAAAACCAACAGATTCTGTTCGCCTGAAGCGTGATAACAAGGTCTTTATCATGTCGTATGTATGACTTGGACAGCAGACATATTTGACTTGTCTTAGACTCTTAGTGGTCAACCAAGTTGGGATCTCAGATCGATGTTTTTAGTCTCATCAGCACAAATAAATGACAACAAACCGGCTTAAAAAGATTAAGAATAAGAATAAGAGCACCACCAAGTCAGAAGGAATACGTCATCATTAGAAAATAGCTGCATATAGGACCATATGTGTCCGTTCCCATGTTGATAAGAATATTAAATACTTGACGAATCTCCCTTTAAGGTTCATTTTGAACAGATAAAAAAATAATTAATTAATTTGATTGATTAATTTGCGATTAACTATTTTACAGCCCTAAAATGTACTTAAAGTAACAAAAGCAAATGCTCTCATTATACTGAATAATATACTATATATTATATTATATGATTGGATTATAATTATTGATGCATTAATGTGTTCATCACTTTAACTGGTAAATGTGGAGCTCATTTTAATGACTTCATATCCTGCTGGGTAGATTAACTGCTCCTTTCCTTAACTTTCTTTTCCTCTCCTTTCCTTTGTTTTCCTCTCCTTTCCTTTCCTTTTCTTTCCTTTCCACTCCTTTCCTCTCTGTGTCTTTCCTTTCCTTTCCTTTCCTTAACTTTCCTTTCCTTCCTTTTCCTTTCCTTTCCTTTCCTTTCCTCTCCAATACCTTTCTGTGTCTTTCCTTTCCTTTCCTTTCCTTTCTTTTGCTTCCCTTTCCTTTCCTTTCCTTTCCTTCCCTTCCCTTCCTCACCTCCTTGCTACCCCATTCTTTTGTTTTTCTTATTCCTCTCCTCTCCTCTTTCCTTTCCGCTAGTTGTCTTTCCTTCCCCTCCTTTAATCTCCTCTCCTCTCCTCTTCCTCCTACACTCCCCCTCTCTTCCGTCTCCTCTTCTCCTCCTCTCGTCTCATCGATACTATCAATACCATGATATGATTGGATTATAATTATTGATGCATTAATGTTTTCATGACTTTAGCTGGTAAATGTGGAGCTCATTGTAATTACTGCTGGGTACTTTAACTATATTAATATATCATCATTTGGTATTAATAATCTGAATCTGCAAAGTAACTTCAGTTATCAGATAGATGTAGTGTAGTAGAAAGTACCTCACAGAGTACTTGAGTAAATGTATTTAGTTACTTTTTGTAAGTAACTAAATGGTAGTATTTCATTTGAACGTGTAACATAAACGATCGGTGCATTGAGCTGCAGTATTTCCTCAGATGATAAAACGATGAGCGATCACCAGCGCTACTTCCTGCCGTTCTCTCCTCTCGTTGTGTTTGTCGACCTCTCGGCCGAGACGTATTAATCATCGAAGCCGAACGCGGTCTGTCGGGAGTTTGAGTCCGAAGCGATCAGCGTCGTCCTTCAGAAAGCGCCGTCAGCTGAACGGTAATGATCCGGCGGTGAAGAGCCGAACCACGGGAGGAAGAGATGAAGCGCATATCAGAGGATGGGATCAGGCGTCTCGGCTCCCAGCAGGCCGTTCTGCCCCTCCGGAGACGCACTGGTTTAGAGACATCAAAGCGGCCGTAAGCAGCCCAGTGCATGCTGGTCGATATCCAAACCAACACAACGCCGCTGTTCACGCCTACATCCTCCTCTTCCTCCTCTCTATCCTCCTCTTTCTCTCTCCTCTTCTCATGTTTAACCTCTCTTCTGATGTTCTCATGTTCTCACACTCTTCATCGTTCCTCTCATTTGCTCTCAATCTCTTCAGCTTCACTCCTTCATCCTTCATGCTCTCATCTTTCCTTTCCTCTAACCTTCCCTTTCCATTTCTCTTTTTTCTTCCTCTCTCTCTTTTAATTTCTTTTCCTTAAATTTTCCTTTCCTCCCTCCCTTCCTTCGCTCCGTTAATCTGCTTTTCATCCTTGCTTCTTCCTTTTCTCCAATCTTCTTTCCTTGACTTGTGTTTCATTTTCTTCTTCCTATATTCTCTCTTCTAATCTTTCCTTTCCTTGTCTTGCCTTTCCTTTCCTTTCCTCTGGTCCCATCTCCTCTCTTCTTCCCTTCCCTTCCATGAATCTCCTTTCCTTTCCTCTCTTCCTCCTCTTCTTTAATCATCCTTGCCTTTCTTATCTCTTTTAATTTCTGCTAATCTTGCCTTTCCTTTTCTTCTTCCCTTCCCTTCCTCACCTCCTTGCTTTTTGTGTCATTTCCTTTCCTTTGTTTTCCTTTCCATTCTTTTACACGTCTTCCTTCCTTCCCTTCCTTGAATCTCCTTTCCTTTCCTTCCTTCTCTTCTTTATTTTTGTGTTTCATCTTTTCATCTTCTTTATTTTGTTTCCTTTCCTCTAGTCTTCTTTCCATTCCTTAACCTCCCTCTTCTCTCATCTAATCTTTCCTTTCCTTGTCTTGACTTTCCTTTCCTCTGGTCCCATCTCCTCTCCTCTGTCCTTCCCCTCCTTTAATCTCCTTTCCTTGCCTTTCCTCCCTTCCTCCTCTCCTTTAATCTGCTTTTCATCCTTGCATTTCTTTCTCCTTTTAATTTATTCAGAATTTGCCTTTCCTTTTCTTCTTTCCTTTCCTTCCCTTCCTCACCTCCTTGCTTTCCATTCCTTTTGTTTTCCTCTTTCCTTTCTCTAGTTGTCTTTCCTTTCCTTCCATCTCCTCTCTCCTCTTTCCTTTCCCTCCTTTAATCTCCTCCTCTCTTCCTCTCCTCCTCTCGTCTCATCGA
Source organism: Adelosebastes latens (assembly GCA_916700685.1). Lineage (NCBI taxonomy): Eukaryota > Metazoa > Chordata > Actinopteri > Perciformes > Sebastidae > Adelosebastes > Adelosebastes latens. The sequence goes on along the minus strand of CAKAKR010061310.1, from coordinate 19,749 downwards.
TACTTTTGATTTCCATCTCTCTTCCATAACGAGCGGCTGAGAGATGGACGGAGTCATATTGATGTTTTTTCTCTCATTTTTTTAAGGGTCACGGTTGTAATTAACATACCGCCGCTCAATCGGTCAAGGTTTCAGTCTCACACACGCTTTATAGACGTACACAAACACACATAGGATGTGCACACACAGGTTTTATCATTACAGGCGAGCAGACACACCTCTCCCCATATGAAGACGCTCACACACACACGTACAGATTCGATACAGCGATTTGTAGGCGAGGTGAAAGGATGGATGCACACATGTGGCAAGTCATTTCCATCAGATTTACCTTCTCGCCGCCGCCGCCTCCTTCACTCAGCCATTAGTTTTCTAGATAGCTCTCAGTGAGAGATATGAAAACAACGGCGGATGTATAAAATATCAGGATTGTCTTCTTGATGATCTGCAGTCACAGTTACACTTGTTATTCAGACCAGATGTTTGAGGTCCGACCGGAAGGAATGAATTCCGGCGCTCACGTCGCTGTACGTCTTCAGTTTTATGTAAATCACCTCTCCGTGTCTCTTTGTGCTGCTGGATGGTTTCCAGACTACATCAGATTCAGGTTGCGGCTCCTCGCTGACCTTTGTGTGGTTGTGTTCTCAGTGGACGACTCTCAGCCTGCAGGGCTCCAACCCAAACTACAGACTGCTGCAATATACACTTTATTTACTTTACTTTATTTTAAAGGTTTGTAAAACCACCCCTACAAGATCTAACAAGATTTAATTTAATAAATACAAATAAACAACTATGTGTTTTAACTCTGTAGTTCGTCATTATGTGCTGATTTAATATCATTCAACCATTTCATCTTATTTTATATTATTTGATCAGCACATGAAAGGTACAACGTGGAACATTTTGGGGGATCTAGTAGCAGAAATGGAATATAATATTCATAACTATGTTTGCATTAGTGTATAATCACCTGAAACTAATAATCATTGTGTTTTCGTTAGCTGAGAATGAGTCCTTCATATCTACATAGGGAGCCGGTCCTCTTCACTTAAAGGGCCCATATTATGCTAATTTTCAGTTTCATTCTTGTATTTTACATTCTGACTAAAACATGTTTACATGCTGTAATGTTAAAAAAAACTTTATTTTCCTCATACTGTCTGCCTGAATATGCCTGTATTTAACCCTCGGTCTGAAACGCTCCGTTTTAGTGCATTTCAACGGAATGCAACGGAATTGCGTTGCTAAGCAACAGCTCGGATCCATGTTTACTTCCTGTCAGTTGATTGTCATTCACATAAACTTCAACCGGAAATAAACTGGGACACTTTTAGAATGTTTATGTTTAAAACTGTAAAATGGTCTAAACATTGTAGATTTGTGACATCACAATGGGACAAAAATCCATCCAAGACAGCTTGTTTCAAAGGCACAGTTTCTGAATACTGGCTGTCTGTATTTCTCCATGGATTGAGCATTTTGATACTTTCACAGTATTTATATATCACTTCATCCAGCTTTATAATAAAAAAGACGTGAAAATCTCACTTTTTTACAATATGGGACCTTTAAGCTTTGTTTATGCTCGCGTGAGAACCCGTGGCGCGGGCCTCCGTAGATGGCGTGCGCACTACAAGCATGCACAGAGGCGTTTTTTTGCTCAGCGTTTTGTTCGCTGCAATATGCTCCGAAATGCCAGGAGGCGTCCAAACTAAATATTCTGTTGATAAGCGAGAAGTCAACGAGTGGTACTGGAGAGGAGAGTAGGTTGCCTGGCAACAGTGGTAAACACTAAACACCGACGTACGTACCATCAAACATTGCATCTGCGGTCTCTCAATGAACAGTCGTAGAGACGTCTGTACAGGCCAACCAGCTCGGCCAGTCTTCCCTCAAGCGCAACACGTACAGTCGGCGCGTAGTTGCAAAAATTCAGAGGTACACGACAAACCACCACGACAACTTGCGGAGCCTTGGCGCACCAGGCTTTAGTCCTGCATGCTGCTGTTAGTGAAGAATTTAACATTGTGTGCAGACGCAGAACCTCCTGCTCCCGTTCAACATCTTTAATCTGTCTCCTCTCTTTTGTTTTGTCTCTTAAATAAATTGAAACACTTCATCTGATCTTCTCTTAACTCCTCCTTTCACCTCCACCTCCCTTTGTTCTTCTTCTTCTTCACCTCCATCTCTCTGTCATGACTGCAGCTTTTAACTCCTCCTTTAAGCCGTCTCCTCCTCAGGAGTGAAGTGGATTTAACGGCACAAATCAATACTGGATCAGACACTATTTCTCCTCATCTTCTCGTGATTCTTCCAACATTTTAACACCAAAAAGAAATTGTACCTCATGTGTTGCTCTTTTAACGTGATTTAAGCTTTTCCTAAGAGTCTTTTTGAGTCATTTTAGTGAGTTTCAGGTGGAGACGTTTCAGTTTCTGAGCTCCTAAATCCTCCTCTCAGCCAGTAGATGGCAGTAGCTGTCCACCGAGCAACGAGCGCTCTTCTTCTCTCCCTCTCTCTCTGTTTCTTCTTCTTCTCTCATCGAAGGGCAACCTGCCAGTGATGGAGACACACATGTTCAACTCTCTGGTGTCATTTATACCACTCTATCCATTTCTCTTTCATCCTGGCTTCATCTCTTCATCTCAGTGTCTCATCTTTCTCCCCCTTTCTTTCTCTCAGTCTTGTTTTCGTCTTCTTCTTATTATCTCTCCACCCTCCATCTCTTCCCTTTGCGTGAGTGTCTTTTTCTACCTTTCTACTACTATGTTTTTCCTCCCATTTCATCCTCTTTTAGTAGCTGCTTTTCCTCTAATTGTTTTGTCCTCTTCCCATCTCATCCATGGGATCATTCTTTTATGTGAAAGGAAACATCAGGCTTGACTTAAACATTGCTTTCCTAATTTTGTAAAACAAATAAATACATAGATATACATTTACTGTATTATTTATTATTAAAATAAGAAATACTAACACCGGGAACCCGTTTTAATGCAGCAACAAACTGGTCAAAACTTAAACAGGAATTAAAATTCCAGTATATAATGTATAAAGTATACAAACATAGAATTGAATTGAATAGATCGGCCCCATTGTCACCGATATCTGATCTGGTATCGTTGCATCCCTACTCTTATTTCCTCCACTTTTCCTTTCAGTATTCAGTATTTCTCCCCCCCGTCTTTGCGTCTAACTGTCTCTTGTATTTTTTCTTTGACTCTCGTCTTTCATCATCTATTTTTCAGTCTTCGCTTCTTTTTATTCTTTTGTCTGTGTTTCAATTTTTGGCCATCTTTCCCTGCTATCTCTCTGGCTCCATCTTTCTCTCCCCTCTGTATCCCTCCGTATTTATCCTAATGTGTGTTTACCTGTTACGTCCTGCGGGTCTCGTTTTTTGTTCTCGTTCTGTCCTTGAATTAATTCATCTGGAATCAGCTCTGAAACACCGTCCAGCCTCTCCTCCTCTCCTCCTCCTCCCTCCTCTCTTTCTCTCCCTGTTGAATGCCATTACCTGTTGGATTTCCTTCTCACCTTGTTTTTTTGTTTTCCCTTCAACTGCTTTCCTTTTTCATACTCATCCTCTCCGTCCTCTGCAGTGTTTTCTGTGTTGTTTTGATGTGACTCCAGCAGGCAACAGTGTTTATTCATGCTGCGGTTATTATTATTATTATTATTTTTATTTTTTAAATCATCTCTCTCTCTCTCTCTCATCCCCAGTGTTTCGTGCAACAGTTGGACGGGTTCATCTCGTGGCTGCAGGAGGCGCTGGACAGCACCGAGAACTGGACGCAGCCCAGACAGGATCTGGACAGCCTGAGGGTGTACCTGGACACACACCTGGTGAGATCACACACACACACACATTTGTCTGTTCTTTTATACTCGCGAGGACCCTCATCAACATAATACATTCCCTCGCCCCTTCCGAAAGCCTTTAGTTCTTACCTCAACCTTAAAACCAAGTCTTAACCCTGAAGCAGCCCGTTGAAGACGTGAGGACAGAAATGTTCTCACCCTCTCTAAAAACACACACTGTCAAAGCTCATGTATATTTAGGTATAAATGTACATGAGTGCTGTGTACAATCACAATGCACTGAACTCATATTTGCATACATGCATATGGATGTGTTCATGTGCCACACACACACACACACACACACACACACACACACGCCTGTGTGTGCCAGTTTCAGCTGCTTCTCTCGCCTGTATGAAACCTGGTCTCCCACAATATTACGTTCCCATACAACCAAACTGCATCAACAAAAAAATACTAATAATCTTTTAGGGAAATGTATTTTCTCCTGGATTACGATCGCAATTTTAAACAGTTTTAAACACGTCATTAACATTGTAAATGTAAACAAAACACAACAGAAACACAACAAAACTACTTTTTAGGTTAGGTTTAGTAAAAAAACATAATAGTTTGGCTTAAAATCACGAGACGCGAACAGCGGTCTCCTGGGTGGAAAGTCCAGTGTTTGTTTGACCCATCCACCACCCCCCCTCCCGTTATTACCTCCGCCAAAGCCAAAGGCCTAGGAAGGAGGTTATGTTTTCACCGCCGTTGGTTTGTTGGTTTGTTGGTTTGTTGGTTTGTTGGTTTGTTGGTTTGTCTGTCTGTTAGCAGGATTACTCAAAAAGTTCACGCTGGATTTGAAAGACATTTTTTGGAGGGGTGGGGTGTGGCACAATGAACAATCCATCAGATTTTGGTGGCGATCCGGATCATGATCCGGATTCAGGAATATTTTCAAGTATTCAGATCAGCCTGAGCATTAAGACCACAGGGTATAACACATGCGCAGTGTAGCTGATGACGCGTTGATGACGCGTTGATGACGCGTTGACCCCGCCTCCTTCTTCGAGCAGAGAGATACGTGTGTGGATGTGTGTGTGGGAGCTGCTGGCCGTCCGCGGTGAGAAAGAACAAAGCGATAGATGACGGGATGAGAGACAACGTAGTGTAACGTTCTACAGACATAACAAGGCTGCTGAATGAGAGAGGCATCCGCCGATACGTTACACGGAAACACACCGTGTTAATAATAAGCCGACCGCCTCACGGTACCGCCAGCTTTGAGCTGGGATCTGTTTTTAAAGGCACACGTTGGCGTAGGTCTGCGCTCTCCGAGTGCCATTCTAGTTCAAGGTATTTTCATTCACAGTCGCTCGATATATTACGTCACCTGCTCTGCGCATCACTCGTTGTACTACGTCACTCGCTATTTCACAAGCTATTTGTGATACGTTAAAGACAAACGTAATCCACGACAAAATACTCGTTTAGCGGCTGCTGTTGCAGCAGTTCTCCCTCAATACTGGACCAGTTTCAAAAAGTGTTGTCCCCATTAGTCACTTAGACACAAAAACACGGGAAAATAGGGTCCAGGTTGAAAGATTACCCTTTAATGCCGATCTCCTGATCGCATCCTTAAAGATAACTCGTCATTTCAGCTTCACGTAGCAGACGTTCCTCGTCCATTGCGGAGCTTTCAAAGCGAGCAACAGGAATAAATAGAAACAAAGCGTCCGACCGAAGTTCAGTCGTTCTCTGCAGCGCTGCACGCCCAGAACACTCCAATAGAAAACAATGCAATCAAACGGATTTTGACGCCGACGCTCGCTCTCGTCTCATTCAGTCAGGACATCGTAATCTCATTGAGACACTCAGTTTCATCTCTAGAGAGAACTGATACAACTTGGTGACCACAAAGTCAGTTTGTGTGGTGAACCTTGTATATTTTCAGTAAGTTGTCAAAGGTCAGTGGTTCCTGCGTCCTGCAGCTACAGAGCGACGATGATGATGATGATGATGGTGATGATGATGAAATAACACTGAGCTGAGGGACGAACACAGACTGACTCCCATTTCATCTCCCCTGCTTTCATCCTGATTTCTCTTCTTTTGTTCCAATTTGTTTTCATCTGCATCTCTTTCTCTCTCCCTCCGTCTGTTTCACCGTCTCTGCTCTGCCTCTCTTTCTCCTGCCATTTTATCTGTTTATTTTCTCACCATCTGCTCTCTGTTTTTTTTATTTTTTTCTCCCCTTTCTTTCTTTTTTCTTTCTTTTTTATCTCTCTCTCTCTCTTCATTTGTTTATTCTACTAAAAAAAAAAAAGAAATCAAATAACTGTCCCTGTGTTTCTCTAATTTACACACATCCTCTAAAACAACGCAGCGCCTATAGATCAGTGAGTGCTGCATCACCGTGTGTCAACACACACACACACACACACACACACACACAGATGAGAAGCACTTTGGCGATTACTCACTCTCTTTATGGCAAACATATGGGCTTCGCACACACACACACACACACACACACACACACACACACACACAACCACACACACACACACTCATCAAAAATGCATTCAAGAGTACAAGGAAATGAGACATGAACACACAGACATCACGTATGAATGTAAAAAACAACTGATGCACACACACACTAACACTAAGACAAACAAACAGATTGTATTTGCATAGATGTGTACAAATGCAAACATACGTGCACAACAGTAGGCATGTGTTTCAGGCGCGCTCACACACACACACACACACACACACACACACACACACACACACACAGAGGTGTTATTTGCATACATTTGCATGTTCCTAGACAGATTTCCAAATCAGCATCTCCGTATCCGTCCCTGAAGAACGGCATCATGCACACGGATCCACACACATCTAGATATTTATTTCTGCTGTGTGTGTGTGTGTGTGTGTGTGTGTGTGTGTGTGTTTGTTTGTTTGTTTGTTGGTTTGTTTACACGTGTTGACTTTGTTGTGGGTGCCAGCAGTGCTAATGTTAGCGGCGGTTAGCTTCAATTAGAATTGCCGGCTCTTAATTGGCGCCGTCTCGTTAAATAAAGCAAAAAGAGGATGAAAAGGCATCGCTAATAGGACTTTGAACTGCTACGCTGTTGATAGCGTGTTAGCTAACCGACTCCGTGTTTGTGTGTCTGTGTCGATAGTCACACTCACACTTTGTAGTTATTAGTGTCTGTTTGGGTGTGTAATTGTGTGTGTGTGTGTGTGTGTTTTGTTGATTACTGTAGAGAGCCAGGTTTTCTCTTCTTCTGTCTTGTTATCTCTCTCTCTCCAAACCTGTCTCTGACAGAATGTGTTTATACATTTTACTCGTCTGCTTTGCCGAAGACATTTTTGAGCTGACTAGATTATGATCACTGGTAATGGTTCTCCAATTCAACAAAGTGTGACATCTTTATACTACATTAAAGTCATAGAGAGGACTACAACACTTTGGCTGAGGTTAAAGGTTCACTATACGATATCCAGAGCATTAATGAAGCAGCAAACAACTATTGTCTGGGTAAAGATCTAGAGGAGTGATGTCTACCTGAGCAGAGAATGAAGTCTCTCTCCCTCTGTGTGTGTTGTAATCATAGCTTCTCTGTGCTTTTGTTGACATCACCGGCCGGCCGCACATGCCCTTTAGTGCATGTTAGTGCATGTGAGCGCGCATGGTTAGTGCACCGCCGCCGGCTCTCATACGTTGGTTACAGCTGATAGCATCCTCCTGACTGACGGCGTCGTAGCGGAAGCGTAGCACCCCCCCTCCGGTTCCCCCTCAGTCTAAAACTGTTAGCTCCGTCAACAGTGTGGACGTTGTTTTCGCTGTTAGCCCGAGCCACCGGCTCAGCTGTCGCCATGTTGAGAGACGTGTCGTGGCAATAGAAATGCTGGCGTTTAGCATCATTAAGGAAACTTTCTTTCTTATCGCCCATGGTGATGTCCTCTATTAGCTTGTTTTTACAAACGTAAAAGTCTGTCACTGAGTGACTGACTTGAGTGATGAAGTTACATGATTGGTTGGTTGAGTGTTGAATGTCGTTGCTTTTTCAAAATGTAAAGGCGGGAACAGTCCGTTAAGCAAATGAGCGCGCACGTCTGGCTCACGAAGCATGGACCAAGCTGTCAAACTAGGCGATCTAGTTCTAAAATGATTCAGCAGAGGCATCATCGCCCATTTCTCTCTTAAAATGTTTCCAGAAGTAGATTTTTGTGGATTGTTTACGGAATAACAGAAAGTTTACGAGCAGGCCGCCATCCTGTTTGAAACCGCAAGCAGAAAAACAAGAACCAATCACGTGCACTCAACGATCGGGTACGTCACCGCTTGATCGGCCAGTTGAGCGGAGCAACGAGTGTCCTCGCCAGACTATACAGATTATACATGACCACTGACTATTTGTGTAACAATTTAGCACATCCAGACATTTACTCGCTTTTGACCGAGTCTTGTTTTTATCACCAAAAGATTTTTTAAGTTACTGTCACATATGACGAAGAAAAGCAGCAAATCCTCACATTTGAGAAGCTGAAACCAGAGAATATTTGGTATTTTTGCTTGAAAAATTAATTAAATTATTATCAAAATAGTTTCCGTTGTTGTTCAGCTTTGCACAAATATATTGTTTGATTTTTAAAAAAAAAGTCTTATTCCTGAAACAGCTGCTCACTGTAGTCTTTATCAAAAAAAACCAGGAGGAAATAGTGCATTTGTTGGGGACTATTTTCAGCGGCGGATTAATCTACATGTAGTGCTCTTCTCTGATTATTGGGATTTGTTGACAATAAGAAAAATCTAATGTCTCCAGAGTGTTGCTCTTTGTTTTATTCCGTCTCTTATCTGATTTTTGTCTTTCTTTCCTTCTGTCTCTCTCTTTGTTTTTATTTCTCTCTCACATACTCACACACTCTGTTGCTCTCTCTCTCTTTCTCTATATTGCTTTCTCCTACACACACACACACACACACACACACACACACACAAACACAAACACATAAACACACAAACACATAAACACACAAACACACACACAGCTCCAGGGCAGCAGTGGGTGGAGTGGAGCTGCTCTCCCAATTGAATATTTGGTCCAGCTGGCGTGTTCGTGTGTGTGTGTCTATATATGTGTGTGTGTGTGTGTGTGTATGTGTGTGTGTGTGTATGTGTGTGAAAGTGTGTCTATATGTGTGTTTTAGGGCGCGTGGAGCGAATAAGCACAGGTCTTTCCGGAACCCCGGGGAGATCAGTGTGGCGAGAGGATGCTAACACACACACACACACAGACACACACACACACACACACACACACAGGCTGCTCTTTGTAAGGCGCTGAGAGATGGCGGCCAATGAAAGGCCTATTGATTGGGTCTGATGGGCGATCCAGGCCTTTGAATCCCATTACCAGCAGCAATACACTATTGGTGGCAACATAAGGGGGAGAGAGGGAGAGATAAAGAGGTGTGAGAGGTGTGAGAGGGCTGCGACTACCTCCACACCAAATCTGGAAATGCAGATTATGTGTGAAAACGAGGGGTGTAACGATACGTTTTTACAACGATACGATACGGAGCACTTTCCATGGTTCCGATACGATTCAAGGACGACATCTGGTTCATCTAGAGCGATACGATACGATTCAAGGACGAAATCTGGCTCATCTAGAGCGATACGATTCAAGGACGACATCTGGCTCATCTAGAGCAATACGATACGATTCAAGGACGATATCTGGCTCATCTAGAGCGATACGATTCAAGGACGACATCTGGCTCATCTAGAGCGATACGATTCAAGGATGATATCTGGCTCATCTAGAGCAATACGATTCAAGGATGATATCTGGCTCATCTAGAGCGATACGATTCAAGGATGATATCTGGCTCATCTAGAGCGATACAATACGATTCAAGGACGACATCTGGTTCATCTAGAGCGATACGATTCAAGGACGACATCTGGCTCATCTAGAGCGATACCATACGATTCAAGGACGACATCTGGCTCATCTAGAGCGATACGATTCAAGGACGATATCTGGCTCATCTAGAGCAATACGATACGATTCAATGACAATATTTGGCTCATCTAGAGCGATACGATTCAAGGACGACATCTGGCTCATCTAGAGCGATACGATTCAAGGATGACATCTGGCTCATCTAGAGCGATACGATTCAAGGACAATATTTGGTTCATCTAGAGCGATACGATACGATTCAAGGATGATATCTGGCTCATCTAGAGCGATACGATATGATTCTGTGACGACATCTGGCTCATCTAGAGTGATACGATACGATTCAAGGACGATATTTGGCTCATCTAGAGCGATACGATACGATTCAATGACGATAATTTGCTCATCTAGAGCAATACGATATGATTCAATGACTTAAAATCAATATAGTAACGTTTTTTTTGCCAAAAATTCAATCAGTGTGACTGTAAAATAAATAGATGATACTGGACAGTGCAGGTCAGAATTCCTCAAAGTTTGCTTTTAAGGGAATCAGGGATAAATTAACGATTATTGGCAAATAAAAGTCTTTAGCCCCAGGTGAGTTTTGGCCTAATTTCTTACCAAAAATGTTCGCAAGGCTTTTGCAGAGCTATCTGGCACCGCCGCTGCTGCGGGAACGCTGCTGCGGGAACGCTGCTGCGGGAACGCTGCTAGAGTTACCTGGGCATTCGGTGTTAGCAATCCCACAACATCTCAGTAGGCGCGTGGAAAGATTGGTCGTGTCGCCGTTGTATTTTATCTATATTCTCTGGAGGGTTTTGACTTTTCTTCTTTTTTTTTTAAATACTCAAACTTATTAATCGATTATCAAAATAGTTGGTGATTAATGTATTTGTTGACAACTAATCGATTAATCGTTGCAGCGCTAAAGTTGTACTTATAACTTGTGTATGAGCCGGCTCATCGTTTTCTAAAAGTTTGCATTAAAGCGCAAAGCCTCCATCTTCAGATCGATCCACTCTGGACACGTTTTCCTTTTTAGGTATGAAACATGTTGATCTAGAGCGGACAGAAGATGTCTTTTTAAAATTGAATCAGCCTCGTTTGGACAAATTCGAAAATGTAGAAGAAGAAAAATAATACGGGAGAGGAAATGAGGGACGAAGAAGAGTTGTGTAGAAGAAACAGAAAGGGATTGAAGGAAACCGAAGAAGGAGGAAGGGGGATAAAAAAGAGAGAGGGAGAAAGAGTGAGGAATGAAATACAAGAATAGAGGAGAAGAGAGTGGGGAAAGGAAAGAGAGAGAATTGCGTTTTATTGCTTAATATAAAAGGTGTATGCAGGAAAATAGAGAGAGGGGGTGAGGAAACACAGAGACCTCGGGGAATACAGCCGTATAGTCTCTCTCTCAGCTCCGTCTCAATGGAGACAATTTGATCATCATTATTACAAAGACTCTTTGATCAGATCATGTCTCATCAACCCACAGCCTGTCTGCTGTGTGTGTGTGTGTGTGTGTGTGTGTGTGTGTGTGCGCGCAGCTCGACACACCGTCTCAATGTCAAACCTCAATGTCATCTCTCCGTATCAGCGCCGCACACCTCTTAGCGCCTCGCTAATATGCTAATGCTAAAAAAGCTAAATGATATTAGGTAGGCTTCTGAGGCCGTCCTACCCTGCGCTCCGGGCTAATATGCTAATGCTAACAGGTAATCTGATCACTCAGGCTTTGAAGCCGCCCACTGTGTGCGTATATGTTAATCAGAGCAGGGAGCTGGAACGTTTTAGGCCACCGGCCACAGCTGCTGCTGCTGCTGCTGACAAATCCCAAAATCCACCTGCTACTTTCATCACTTAACACTTTGAGTTGTAACCTACGAGGATGCTCCAGTAAGAACACTAGTGATGGTTAGTTAACTGCAGATTAGACTCACCCCCCCACCAAATACACTTGTCTTAAAGGGACTTTATGTAAGTTTTTACATGTATAAGTGTTTTTTATTGCCAGTGTGTGAACAGGTTGTAACCTAACCTAAAAAATGAGATCTTCCGCAACTCTCTGTGTTTCCTCTCTCAGCCTGTAGACTGCTTTTAATACGAAAATAATGAGGGACGTTTTTTTCTGGGAAAATCCAACGGATGTGACGTCATGCGCGCACGCCAGTACCGTTACTCTCTTCAGCTCGGCTACAGGGCTAACAGTGTGCAATGATAGCTAACGTCCGGTTAAAAATGGGTCTGCTGACGCCAACAAATGACCAGCCTCCACCTCAACTCAGACTCCAACACAAACTCTACGAAAGCACGAAAAAAACCCAAAATGGACTGGAGGAATGTGACCGACGTTGGGGAGAAAACTAGGATTAACATATGCCGGGCCTTTGTTTCATGGAGGGAACTTCGTTTGGCAAGAGGACGCTGACTGTCGTTGACTTGCCTGTTGATTTCTGATTCTTACATCTAGCCCCTTTAAACACATTTGAAGACCTGAAGTTGTATTTTTGACGGGTTGATGGAGGAGAGCACTTTTGAGACCATCATCAATATAGAGAGGCGAAGTCCCGCCCCTTCCGATGGACCACCATGGGACCTTATTTAGGAAAAAATATGAACGGTAGTCAACGGAGGAGAGACACAAATAAGTATTTTAATCCATTTGAATTGCGGCATGAATCACACAGATGATGTTTGTGAATTTAAAAGATCATTTTGCAAGTCAAGGAAGTGTCAGTTTAAGTTTTATTGAATTTTGAACTCATCTAACTAATCCCAGTTTATCAATCACTGGGAGTGTGTTCCAATCCACGTACTTCCAGAAGTACACTTCAATGTAGTGCACTTTCTGCACTCTGTACTCACTTGAGTAGTGCGTAAATTTCAACGGGGTAGGATCGTCTCAAATCGAATACTCTGCGGCGCACTGACCGGAAATGACGATCGCAATATTTCACCGTGGCTCGCTACCCACCAAAATATCTGCCTGCTTTGTTGAAGAAAAAAATGAAA
>CAKAKR010061309.1:0-26126 GCA_916700685.1 Adelosebastes latens | reverse complement strand
AGGACTGAAGCCTGCTTTATAATAAAAAATCATGAAAATCTCACTTTTTTATAATATGGGACCTTTAAGACTCTGGAACAACCTCCCCGAGGAGATCAGACTGTGAACTCCTTATCCTGTTTTAAATCACTCTTTCTTTTATAAGTATGCTTTCACAAGGTCTGTGGCCTGGATTTTACTTTTATCTGTTAAGTCACTTCTTAAAACCTATTTATATACAAAGACATTCTTTTAAGTTTTGTTTTATTCATTATTTTAACAACACAACATTAAACTTAAAAATTACAAATAAAACATTATTAAAAATGTTAAAATAAAAAAAAAATAAAAATATGAAAAAAAAATTGAAAAAAAATTAAAAAATTAAAAAATTAAAAAAATTAAAATTACATGAAATAAAAAATAACTTCCACTGGAATTTAAAAACGCGTTTTGCTGCTCTCTGGCACAAAAGAGAGGAACTGCAGTTATTTCATGATGGTCCACTCCAGTCCAGATGGTGGCGGTAATGCACCTATAAGATGGTTTGCCAACCGCCAATGAGCCTCAAGGAAGAAGCAGAAGAAGAACGGGACCTGGTTTTCTCTCGCGAGATCTGGCCTCACTTCTCGCTCAGCCGCGTCCCCCCACTACAGACCCAGAGAGACATCATGGCGGACGTGCTGGACCTTCATGAAGCGGGAGGAGAGGACTTTCCTATGGATGAGGATGGTGATGGTAATATTAATACTTCAAGACATCGGTGGCAAGATGCTCCACAACTCCGGCGTTCAAATGTTGTATAAATAATGAGGTTTACATTAAAATAACCGTGACTGTAGTAAATACTATGAACACCAGACTGCGTGGTAGCAGGCCGGAGACATGCTAACAAGCTAACATGAAGCTAACAACGACCTGGAGGCTCATTCAAACACTCTCTGTGAGATAGTTAGGTCTTAGTTGTTGCAAACCCTTAAGGTCACTTTTGCAAATCTTTAAATATGTTTATCTTGGCTTAAGAACGTGGTTATAACTTGGTTAACACTCAATGTGTTGTTAGCCACCGTTAGCACGTTAGCTGAGTCTTCATAGCTAGTTAGTTATCGGCTAAATAAAAGTAAGACATTTTTTATTTGTTTTGCACAATTTAAGACTATACAATATAACAAAATAAATAAATGAATAATATTAAGTGCAGGAAGAGGCAAAAAACCCACTGGGCTTATCTGAAGCCTCCACCTGGAGACTAGATTAATATAAAGAAATGATATGACTACATAACAGTGATAACAAACAATTAGGACAAGATATATGTAATAACAATAACAATACAGTAAATATATCAAAAAAGATAAGTGTGTGTTGCATGGAAGTGTATGGTTAGTGTTTGTAAGGAGGATATTGATTTAAATATCTACAAAGACCTCTTCAAACAACATTGGGAGTGGGAAAAAATAAAAAAAACATAAAAACAGATACATGGACAACATGGGGAAAAGCAATAAAATGACCCTAAAGTGACTTTTGAAACATTTGACAGATGAACAGTTTTTTGATAGATGTGAAAGGCTACTCCATAATTTGCTTCCCCTAAATCTTATAGAAAATGTACCTCTACTAGTGAGGAATTTAGGAGGATGAAGATCTAGAGACTGACGGGTTGAGTAAGAATGGACCTGAGAATTAGTTTTAAAATAGGTCTTGAACTGCTCAGGAATATTCCCACCAGAAAGTATCTTATAAATGAAAACACATATTTGAGAAATATTGATATCATAAATAGTAAGAATGTGGAGTTTCTTAAATAGAGGAGCAGAGGAGATGTGTGACTCTGATTGATTTGCAATCCTCACAAAACGTTTTTGGAGAACTAAACTTTTATGAAGGTTTGTAGGAAAAGTACTCGCCCAAACTATATTACAATATGAAAGATAGGGATCAATTGGACTGTAATAAAGAGTAAGGAGACAAGATACACTGATAAAGCTGCAAAGAACTTACACAAGTCATGCCTATTTCAATGTCCATATACAGATAATCCATCCAGTTTTAATGACAGAAAAGTAGTAACGTTAGTTAGCTTGTTGTGAAACTTTGCATAACTCTGTTAGGACTGAAAAAGATGTAGAAACGTGCAAAGATTTTGACTTTTTCAACTTTTTTCCCCCCACAGAGAGCATCCACAAGTTGAAGGAGAAAGCCAAGAAGAGGAAAGGTCGAGGCTTTGGCTCAGGTGAGCTACCCCCGTTTTCGCCCATATTGGATCATGTAATCTCCTATTGCAGCGTTTTAGTCAGCAGTGTTTAATATTTATTTATTTATTTTATTATTTTATTTAAAAGGTGTGGTGGAATTTCTGATACACAAGTTAACTCAATAGGAAGGAAGAGGCCCCGGAGCTGTTGATGTCTTACACAGAAGGTTTATTGAAGCTTGATCAAGGAGCAATTGTCAGGTCTCCACCATTGAGGTGCTCTCTGCGTGAAGGCCTCACAACTCTGCCCTTCCTCCCTGGTGCTCAGTGTTTTACCCTTATCATATTTTGACTTACTCGGTTCCTCTGGCATCTCTGACCCTGGTTCCCGCAGCGACTGGCTCTATGGCCCCTACTACAGACACAGCTGTACAGATAACGGTGGCTCCAACCCAATAATGTCAACAGAGGGACACTCTCAGAAACACTCTGACCTCCCCAAGAAGAAAAGAATTACTAGAAATTCCATCACAAAAGGGACCATGTACAGTTTAAAACATAAATGTCACCATTTGATGCACCGTACCAGATTATATCTTTAAGCTTATTCATATCTGTAGTCCCTTGGCAGGTCAAGACAAAGAAACATACTACAGTCATACAAGAAAGAACATACAAAACAGCACAATACACAGCTACACACAATAGCACATCACAAAGTATGCTTGTCAAGTAAAAGCAAGTCATGAAAACCATGGAGTTTGAATAAAGATCAGTGAGTACAGAGCTGAGCAGCTTTCAACAGATGTTTTAAGTTGGTTTTGAAAGTGCTGATAAAGCTGCTCCTCACATCGTCAGGCAGGCTGTTCCACTGATTTCTGGCCTTAACAGAAAAAGCTGATTGCCCAAATGCAGTGCTGCGAAATGGTACAGTACAATCTTGCATAGAAGATCTTCATAAGGATCTAATAGAATCTACTGAGCGAGAATGCACAAAATCACGCAGTGGAGGAAGGGCCAAACCATTTAGAATTGTTGTTTATGTTTCTGTGTTGCTGTTTCCAGAGGAAGGAGCCAGGTCCAGAATCAAAGAGGACTACGATACTGTGGAGCAGGATGGGGACGAGCCTGGCCCTCAGAGATGTAAGTGTTGCAGCTCATATTAAACATGTAATTTATCTTAAATTTAAGTTAACAGAATAAAGTCTAATCTGTTTATACGTGACCATAAAGTGTCTCGGCAATTTATCAAGTTACTACCTTCTCTGTTGTTTGAGTTTAGATAACTCACATTTCACAAAACTTATGTTTGAAATCTCTGTATTGTCACCAGTTATTGGCTTTTTTTCCCATTTCTCAACCATGCATTAAAACGTGTGCACATGAACAACCTTTTAGATTAAAAATATAATATCTATCTCTATTTTAATCCAGATGGTTAGAATATTTAATATTTTCTCCTCTCCCTATATCCACCCTGCGTGTACGCATACACATACACACATATACGTATATATATACACTAGGGATGTGCATTCCAAACAAAAACACTATTCGATAATCACTGGGAACTAGTCGATGATTTTTCGAAAATCTGCACACCCCGACCAGACGATAGTTGCATAAACTAGTTGATTTTTTTTTATAATTTAATGACTATTAGAGAAATCAAAAATCATGACCCATCCCTAATATATACACACGCACACCAACATCACCTGGTTTCTCATGCCATGGCAAAGTTAGCTGGCCTGTATTCACTGTACTTGTCGTCCTCTTGTTCTGTTAATGTATTGTCTTTTGTCTTGCAATAACATATATTTTTTTTAAAAAAGAGGCACAAACCGGAGGCTTTATATTGGTTAGACCAGTGTTTCTTTGTGCATCTTGCATGGGATGAGAGCTTTAGTAATTGTAATTCTACTTGTCATTAGTTTACCTAGTTGCAAGTGCTGCTTGGTTTATTATTTGACCCCTGATGCCTTTTCTTGTCTTTGCCTTGTTGCAGCTGTTGAGGGCTGGATCCTCTTTGTGACTGGTGTACATGAAGAGGCTACAGAGGAAGACATCCATGACAAGTTTTCAGAGTTTGGAGAAATCAAGAACCTGCATCTCAACCTTGACCGCAGAACAGGCTACCTCAAGGTGAGACATATAACCATGCAGCACTGGCATGCGTGTGAGTCTCAAGGTGTCCTTTATTTCACGGAAGAGATGTTCACATTCAGTCGATGCACTCCTTTTTCTGTTTATTTAGTATTTTTCATTGACACAGCCTCTGGGCCACTTGCTTGCTCTAATAGCTTACTGATGTTATTTTTACTTGTACAACATGATCAATTATTCAAAGTACACTTCACCATGTTTTTCAAACAATCCAATGGATAGTCAACTTGGATCTTAACCTGTGTGTGCAGTTCTTCTGCTAATTAAAGGTCAGAAAGCACTTGATGGGATGTGAAACTGCTGTAATCCAAAATAGCCAGTTTTCTTATAGAGCTGAACAAAATATTTCAGCGTCTGCGGTGCAGTTTTTCCACTGCAAAAGATGCAGTGTAATAAAGGCCATTTTACACTAGACCATTTGTTAACTTGATTGATAATTTGCCTCATTGGAGGTGGTTTGAGTGATCGGATCACAATGCGTCTTGTATTCAGCACTGTTCACTTGTGATCCGTTCGCCCAAGACACATTTTAAAACCAAGTGTAAACAGCGTCTGAGAGAACCTCAAAACGTCATGTTGACTCAACCAAAAAATTTAACAACTGCCTTAAGTGATGATTTTTATTCCAGATGGAGAGGAAGTCAAGCTGCATGTATCTTATTAGATTATGTAAATTAAAAAAAAAGATATCGCATTACAATAACAATTTTGTTTTCATCCTTCCTGACTGGTGTAAGGTGTCATTTGTTGTTTATAAAAAAACGCCCCTCCTTTGTTCTTTGTAAAGCAGATATGTCTTTAATCTATACAAGTAAACCTTTTTGTCACTACCATTTGGTGATTTAAACAAATCACATTTTTCATATTTTAACTATAGTTTTATTTTAGCATGTGTTAAAACTGGAAAAGATACTGACATGCCAAGAAAGACCAAATTAAAGTCATCAGAGGTTTTGTAAATATTTGCAGTGTTTGTTTAGACTGCATCTGTTTTCCCCTCATGCAGTATGGTATGCTCAAGTGGACACATTGACCTGTTGTTGTTTTTTTGCTGTTCAAATGCACAGTATGCTTCAACTTTCCTCTAAGCCACAAGGTGGCAGCATTGTTTTAAATATGAAGTAAGAACTGAAGTTTCTTTGCCCTGAAACTCTTTCTCTGGTCATTTCATTTGAGCATAGAGAATGTCCATTTTCATTACAGGTTATTGGAAGATTTAGAAACAATCTTATACATTTTATTGGTAATCTTTTCAAAGGTTTAGAGACATAAATTGTATAGTGTTGGCTAAGCTATATGCCAAGTTCAAAATGTTTGCCCAGTGATCCCACACTGGTTTCAGCCGGTAAGATAGTCAGCCTGTTTTGTGTTGTGTTGTGAATTTAAATTGTAAACTGCTATCAAATTCCCAAGCAGTGGTGCCATAAATGTGCAATGACTCACATGCTGTCCTGATGACTGTTCCTAGGGATATGCACTGGTGGAGTATGAGACATACAAAGAGGCCCAGGCAGCCATGGAAGGGCTCAACGCTCAGGACATGATGGGCCAGCCTATCAGTGTTGACTGGGGATTCGTCAGAGGGCCCCCCAAGAACAAGAGGAGGTGAGGGTGGTGTTTGTGTGTGTGTTTGGCTGTGGTGGCAGTAACTACCTGGTAGAGGGAGTATTGTCAACATTTTACACGTTGCACTTTGTCAATCTGAATTTTCAAAGAACACTGATAATTTGAATTAGGCTATCTAGATAAAGGTGATTTAGTTTTTATATATACAGTATACATATAGTAGAACTTCCAACTCAATATAATTTCTCAATAACTGAACTTTTTTTTTTTCACAGGACTGGCGGACGGAGACGCAGCAGAAGTCCGGACAGGAGGCGGCGTTGAGTTAAATTGGCTTGAGGGGGCGTCTGTCACTTTGACGAGCCGTTTATAATCCCCTCATCTTATAAGAAACTCATTTTGTACAATATTTTTTGAGTTGTACGGCATTTAGTTGTGCAATTTCAAATATTGGGGTATGTAATTTCTCTTAAAAGATGAATAACGAGAATCATTTGGCTCAATAGCAGCATTTCTAGTTTTTTGTAAATTGCTTATGCTGCTTTACAATGAAACAGAAGGATATCCATTCAGCTCATGTCAGTGAATCTATTTTACTTTCAACACCAACTTTGTAGGTTGTGCATGTTTATGGTTCCCTCAAAATGTTGTTTCAGTTTTCTCAATGTTACATGCATTTTGTCTGTGTTTTATTTTATATAACTTGGGGATAATTAAACTTTTTTTAAAAGGTACATGTGTGCCCTGTTGTGTGTTTTTTATTTAGCCTTGCTAATGACGTAGAGTTTACGTCATCCTAGATGACCTCACCCAGGCAAATGGTTGCCGCCCCAGCTATTTTGTCTACTCCAAAGCACCTGTCACTCTGGGGGCTGTTGAGTGCAACACTCATAGGCTACTTGGACAAAAAAAAACTTGCCCTTTATATTTTTCTGCAGCCAATTGGCAAGTTGCACTCTGTCATTCTCATTTGGTGTTTACTCTATTGGGGGAACATCAGTCAAAGACCTCGTGAGAGACCATTGGTTGTTATAACTGTCAATCAAACAGACTCTGCTCTCTGATTGGGTGGATCTTCGTTGGGGTTGAGGGGGCGGGGTCTATTCTTCGGTTGACGTTGTTGTTGTAAGTGGTGGAGGAATTACTTTGTCGGTGCTGGTCCGGTTTACGGGTTTTAACGCGTTAGTTTCCACCTAATGAAGATGATAAAAAGTTAGGAATTGTTCCTCTCGGAAACGCTTATGGTGTCGACAAGTCGGTACATGCTGGAAAACTAACTGGGACGATGATGAAACCCTCTGCGAGGCCGTTGAAGGTGAGCAGTGAACGGTTACTCTACTGGCTAACGGTTAGCTAACGGCCAGCTTCTGATTAGCTCGAAGTAGCCTCTTGCTAACCCAGCCGTTACGGTTCAATCTACTCACTGAAACACAATAATAAACACTTATTTTGTTCATGCAATTCATGCACACGGATGTCAGTTTCCTAAAGGGGAGATTAAATGGTCTATTGCATGATAAATAAAGTTATATTAGGATGGTAAACGGTGCATGAACCTCCATGCTTTGAACGCCTCAAATTGCGTTTATGTAAGCATGTGTATTGTTCCTTGATATTTATTGTTCAGCCATAATAGCTGGTTTAGAGTCAACATTTAGGACATCAGCATCTGTAGCATTGATATGCATCTATCTCTAGCAAGATATTGCATTAGCTTTATGATGCAGTTGCAGGTTAAAACATTGCATTTTTAAAGTTGCACTGGATGGGAGATCAGTTGTATATTTAATATTTTATCAGTTACGAATTAGAATTCTCTTAAATTGTATTAGCTAGAGTCAACATTTAGGACATCAGCATCAGTAGCATTGATATGCATCTATTTACTGAAAAATAATTGCTTGCTGGATATTAAATTTGCTTTATGAGCTGTCAACTATAGCAGTTGCAGGTTAAAACATTGCATTTTTTTTTTTTAAAGTTGCACTGAATGGGAGTTCAGTTGTATATTTAATATTTTATCAGTTGCATGTTTGCCTTTAAATTGTATTAGCTAGCTCTCTAATAGCTGGCAGTCACGATTCAGATTATTTCTTCGTTGATATTTTTGTTTCAAATAATAGTCGCAGCCATAATAGCTGGTTTAGAGTCAACATTTAGGACATCATCAGCAGTAGTATTGATATGCATCTATTTACTGAAAAAGAATTGCATTTGCAAGACATTGCATTAGCTTTATGAGCTGTCAACTATAGCAGTTGCAGGTTAAAACATTGCATTTTTTAAGTTGTACTGAATGGGAGATCAGTTGTATATTTATTTTATCAGTTACATGTTTGCCTTTTAGAATTCATTTAAATTGTATTAGCTAGACTCAACATTTAGGACATCATCAGTAGCATTGATATGCATCTATTTACTGAGCAGAAAAGTAATTGCTCGCTGGACATTACATTAGCTTTATGAGCTGTCAACTATAGCAGTTGCAGGTTAAAACATGGCATTATTTTTAAAGTTGCACTGAATGGGAGATCAGTTTTATATTTATTTTATCAGTTACATGTTTGCCATTAAGTTGTATTAGCTAGCTCTCTAATAGCTGGCAATCACGATTCAGATCATCCGTGCCCGTTTTTTATTTAAGGTGCATGTGAGTGATGAAACATTTACTTAAAGCACCAGCTCAGGTCTTTATTTTATTTTATTTTATTTATTTATCTATTTATTTATATTTGTTTTTGTACACTTCTTTTTTTGAGTGCCCTCTGGGTATTGTCATGGGTGGGGGGTGGGTGGGATATCTATTAGTCCAAACATGTTTGTGCAATGGATTGTCAGAGTTGTATTATTAAAATTCAGAAATAAAAAAAAGCACCAGCTCAGAGAACACAGTTTGATAAGATAAGATATACTTTTATTGTCCCTGTAGGGAAATTTTTCCTGGACTCCGTCCAAATGCAGTTACAAACACTTCATTAAAACAGCATCAACAACAATAATAAACGATTCCACACAAGACAGGGAAACAGTTCCACAGTTTCAACACATACACAGTCCATGTACATAATGGCACATACTATCACACACACCATGGCAGGTATTGCACCCAGGTAGGGCACTGCACCGTCTACCATCTTGCCCATATTGCACAGACAATAGCCCAATATTACACAGATGCAACATATTGCACTGTCCCTATTTAACATATAGCACTGTCCCTATTCAAGACACTGCACTGTCTAACCACATTGCACTGTCCTTATGATAGTTGAATGTTTACCACTCAACGCATGTATCATAACTTCTAAACAAAAAAGACTGTTTTCATTAAGCTAACATTAAGTGGCTAACCTGATCCAGTGAGTCTTGGTGAGCACTGCGAGATCATTTCATCCCCAAACCTTGCTGCCAGATATGAGTGACTATACTGCCTGAGCTGGCTGATTCATTCGGTTCACTGTTTCCGTGCTCGTTTTCAAAAACTAGGACTTTTGGGCTATTTGCTGTCATTTCACACATCACCACGATGAGAGAGAGAGAGAGAGAGAGAGGGTTGCATTACACTTTGCCTTGAATTATTCAGGTCTTGTATTTTGTGGGCTCTTTTGTTTGCTGGGACACCAGCACAGACAGTCAACACCAAAAAGTAGGACAGAGCTACAAGTTCCTTATTGCACTTGGCCAACAGGGACGGTTTATGTTGTTAAAAAAGCCATATCCTGTTTGAAACGCACGCAGCAGTAAGTAGGGACCTCCACTTAACAAGGTTGATGGGATTTAAAGAAGCTAAGTATTGTGTAGTAGGAAAATGAAATGCATCCAGCCAGCCCTCCCACCTGTACTCATTCCTTCCAGTGGCTTTGCAGGGGGATGTTTGAAATGCGGCACACACAAACGACTGCCTTACAGTTGCAAAAAAATCTGTTGATCAGTAGCAGTGTTGAAAGTTGCTGGTAAATATGGCAGGTAGGTTTGCCTGCTCTACCAGTTACCATGGCAGGTAATCAGCCATGTGTTTATGCATTATTGTATAGTTGCCTATCAGTTCTGGGATCCACCGCCATGCACTGTGGCTGGAAGATGAAAAAAGATTTTCATACCCCGATGCACCGTCTATGTGAAGGTGTGTGAGGTGGAACTGTCGGGCTTCATTATGCCAGTCCTCAACACTTCAAGGAACATATTGATGCATACAGCAGCACAGAGACAGAGAGCACCTCGGGCAAGTATTTTAAGTAGGCTGTGTAGCATCCTTCCCGATGCAATTCAGATTCCGAAACTGGCAGGGTGTAAAAGGAGAAATATGTGATAATAAAAGGTTCTTTTTTACCACTCAACACAGCAAAAACTAGAGGTAGACCGAAACAACATTATCGGCAGAACTGGGCTTCAATAGTGGCCGATGGCTTCACAGTTGCCACCAGTCACGTGGGGACGTACTGTACATCATACAAAGTCAAGGTAGAGGGGGAGAAAAAAAGTTATCTCTCGAACATATAACCGGACACTACAAGCTCTTTTTCCACAATACAAGACAGGCAGACAGGGAGGATAACAAATCATTCACTGTTACTTTAACTTGCTTACTGTACCGTGCACTGTACTGTGCACCCTGGGAATATGCACGGAAATTAATGGTTTGTAAGAGCGGCATTTAACAATGTACGCAACAGAAGTAATCCTGGCCAGTCATACTGTAAGCCACAGAACAGCGCATCGCCCCTTGCAAATAAATAGAACATTTTCCAATGATGTAATCCATGAAATCACACTTCAGGATATTCTCTTTCGAATTATTAAATTCGGTGTGACAAAAAAACAGATTTATTAAAAACGACGTATGCAAAAGTAGCCGACCAGGCTGCTGCAGCAGTAAAGAAGATATCGGCCAATTAATCGGCTCTCGGCTTTTTCCTGCTCCAAACTATCGTTATTATCGGCCTTTAAGAATCCACTATTGGTCGACCTCTTGCAAAAACACAGTTTTGTAAGTAATGAGAAGATGGGAGCCAGTTTATGAATGCTTGAATGGCTCTATCGGTCAGTGCACAAAACATCTAGTAGTTAAATCCATTCACAACCTGCTGCCAGTTGTCACAGAACAAGGCAGAATATTTAAAGCCTTTGTTGCTCTTTGGTTGTCTTAAAACCATTTGAATTTTGTTGATCCAAATCAAACTGTGTGGCTTGCAATTTGCATCTTATCCTACAGAGATCTCCAACAGTATTCAAATGGGCTGCGGTAAGCATTTCACAGTGGCCTCGGTTGAAAATGATATAGATGAGACGGGTGATGAGAATAGCAAAATGATTTCACTGTTATCTTAAATGATCAGTAATATGTAGGCACTGTGAAAAAGGGTTTGTCATAGAGCTATCATCTTGAAGTTGCAAAGTTGCTAGACCTGGTGGCTTTAGGATCAGTGGCAGACTGTTTTGATGTGACACATAGCAAAGTTATATGATCACACAATGGAGGGTAGAGTAGCAATGAACTAGTCTGAGTCTCAGTTAATAGTTTCACAAAGCAGGCAGTTAGTTTAACTTGGGAAACATGTTTCGTCTGGAGTATTACTTCTCTCAAAGGTTTTGGGTTTCTGTCTTAACAATCTCTCATATCGTTAATATCTTTACCATGGATCTGGTTAACTGTTTATGTGCTGGACGGCTGTGGCTGTTATGACTTCCTTGGTGTATATAGTGTTTCACAGGGCGAACATGCTGCTTCAGCAACGCAGAGGGCATGAAAATTTAAATTTGTCTCTCGCCGGGCTCCCCCAAACAGCTGCTCACTAAGTGTGTATATGTGTGTGTGTGTGTGTGTGTCAGGGATCCAGTGTCAGTTTCAGAGCCAGGCCCATTTGGCCATGGAGGTATTCCCATAGGATCTCTAAAACACGGTCAGATTAATAAGTGAGTAGATGAGTGCTTCTTCAGGTTAGTAGGACAAACGCAAGTCATGTGTACATGTTGCACTCAGTTTTGCAGCGTATACGCTCAGACAAGAACAGGCAACGGAGCGATGCTTGGCTCCTGCTTCTTTTAGGACAGCTTTTATTATTGTCAGGAGGATGAATAAATGAAATATCATGGAACTCACATCAGCCATGCATCTGTGCCATTATCTGTAAGCGGCACCGCTCAAAAAGACAGGAACAGATGTGATACGAAAGAGAAAACTACCTTCGTCCCCACAGTGCCACAGTGAGACGGGGATCAATAGGTGGCTTGTCTCCGAGAGGCCTCTGTGTCCAGACAGCAACTCATAAAACTCTTTGGAGCCCCACCCTCCCCTGCACGGCTGGTTGCCTGCCAGTCTTGTGACACAGCAACCAGCCAGTGCCCAGGGCTGTTTCTGTCAGGGTGGGGAGACCTACTGTAGGACTGAGGCATCTACCTGGAGTGCCAGCAGCTGCATGACTTGGAACAACATGCTGCGGAGAGCAGGCCTACACTGAATGCTTTGGGATTACATTTAGGTAATTCACACAGTTATTATTACAGTAGAAGTGACTGTAAAGTAGGGTGGAACGGTTATATGAGGAAAGATATAGCCTTTTTGTACCAACTGAGCAGCCATAATCCCATACAGCATGAGACGCCACTCCCACAAGAGAAGCTATGGTAATGAGAGCTGGCTGTATCAGTTACTTTATGCTCTTCACCTTTTCCTCCTCTACATGCAGAGCTGGGAACCGATGGTGATGATTGCCACCAGCCAAAACCTCACTGTTTTATCTGCCCTGTCAGACATTTTGGCACATATATGCAGCTGATAAAATGCATTATAACGTCATTAAAAAAAAGTCTTGAATTTTAAAATGAATAAATTACCATAGCAAACACTGCTACGGTTGAGCCAGCAAGCAGTATTTTTCATTGTCTGTTGTGTTTGTCACATCCATGCTTGTGACTGCCGCTGCCTTTTCTCAATGCTATTTGTTAGCTTTGAAGGGCTGTCGCAATATTGCAATACCGCGCTATTGACAAGCCAACAGCAATGGTAGCGGTGCATATTTAACGTTTTTTTTTCTGGTCGTCGAGAGTTGAAAAATGTTCAACTTTGGGCAAAACGCGGTGCTCGCAGGAAAAATACTACAAAGACCAACCGTCACATCCTACATGTAGGCTACAAGTGCTGAAAAACAACAACAATGGAGGAGAAATTAATACACGTAGACCGGCGGGTCCGTCCTCTCTCCTTACGTGTTTCAGCCTTCCCTTCATCCAGAGCAAATACTCCAACTTGTGCTGATATTTTTACTTCTGCGGATATTCCACATTATAGCAACCAGAGTGCCTCATCCTCATCTGTCCTTCTGTGTTCAGCATATAACAATAAACATGTATGACATCTTTGTCATTTAAAAAGCAACAATACATCTAATAATAGCCTAACAATAAAGCTTATGAATATAGCACTAAAACCAGGACTAATTAAGTAATTTGCAAGAAAAAAAAGGCAATAACACCTCTTTATCGCGCTGTTTAGCCCATCATTATCACTGCAGGACATTCTTTCACCACGACAGCCCTGTAGCTTTGCTGTATATTATCACCAATATGAAGATTTTTTCCCTTATGTTGGAATAATTTGCTATTTTTGATCAATGCACCTACAGTAAAGGTGGGTGATTGGCCTTATAATAATATCCCGATATTGCAGTGTAGTTCTGAGATCACAATATTTTTGATGATAAGATAAAATACTGTTTGGACTTCAAGAAAGCTGTTGTCTCTTCACACGTAACTGCGGGCTCTCTTTGTACTAAAAATTGTGAAATATGGTGAAATAAGTTTGTTGTATTGCCACCTTTTGCCATTATCTTCCTCTTTCATTGCTTACATGTTGCTATGGTTTGTTGTAGACCTAACTTTTTATATCCAATCCCCTTCCACTCTTTCCAAGTCGCTATTTTTTTGCAAACAATTTTACTTTTGTTTTTAGCAATGCTTGTTGCTGCTTTATGTAGTCAGAAAGTAAATCAACAAATTGCAATATCACTGATATCATATGACACATCTTTATCAAGTAAAAATGTAATTGATATTATCATGAATGATATGGCACACTCCTAACCTGCAGATGATTTGGCCTCTTAGGACCTGTTAGTGACACTTTGCTTTGAAGATTCATCTATCAATCAATGTGTTGTCTGTAAAACCTCATTTATAGCTGACAACTTGTCCAAATCCAACTTAATATGACCCAATTTAAAAAAGTTACTTTAGAGTCTAAGTATTTTTTCATAAGACCGGAAACCATTGAAAACAACTGATAGCTGATGGATTTGAAAACCAACAGAGGCTCCACAGGAGGGATAGATTGGCTTGGTGATAAATTCACCAGGTAAAGTATGTCAACATTTACTTAGTGACTAATGTTTGTTTCAAAGCCTTACAGCAGGTGAATTATGAGATCATTAGTTTCCGGTGCAGACTAGAAGACATCAGTCCCTCCTGCCATGCCCTGTTGATCCAGGACAGCGAGAGTAATCCCACACACAGCCCTGATGAGGAGCCTGTCACCCATGATGACATCACACAGGGAGTGACGTGAAGTCGCCCTGCTGCGTGTACAGGGCCTGGCCTGCAGCACGTGGGGATTCACATGAGTATTAGTGCTGCCCGCCTGCAGAGGCTGGTGCCTGCGTAGCCACTGGCTTTAGATCTAGCTTGGCTTGGTTGGCTTCACATTCAGGCTGACTTAGCAGGAGGAGATGGTGAACATTTGAATCAGCCTTGAGATTCAAGTTGTAGTTATATTTTGTGTCTAAAGCCTTTTTGAAGCTACTGTCTCTCTTACAGCCCTCTTATTTTGTTTTGCAGGAGTGGAACAAATTCATTTAATTCTAAAACAGCACAGCCCAAGGTTCAAGTTGGTGTCTAAGAAAAGTCTCATATTTCTCAAGGGTTAATATGCAAATGAAAGCAGTAGTCATCTTGCTTGCCTTCTAAATGTGAATTATGTAATAATAAGCTCATTGTATTTTTCTGGCTTGCACAACATTGACAAAAAAATACTAGGATTTTTTGTGTGTTTTTGATATAAATTGCATTACTGCATTTTTGAAGACTTGGGTTAAGGATAAGATGCTGAAGCTTGTTTTTTTGTTTGAAAAACAACATTGGACAAAAATGCTGCATTACAGAGCAATTGCATGAAAAAGCTTTCCAAAAGTAAACTGAAGTCTTTTGTTTTTAGATTTTGCAGTTAATTGCCCTTCATCACAAATCACTTTGTAGATGATTTTAACTAAAGTGCCTGGCTTTAAAGGTGCTCTATTCGACATTCAGAGCATTAATATAGCAGCAAACAACTATCTGCTATGTAAAGATATAGAGGAGTGATGTCTACCTGAGCAGAGAATGAAGTCATTCTCCCTCGGTATGTGTTGTAATCCGAGCTTCTCTGTGCTTTGTTGACACAGCCGCACTGGCCGCGCATGCTTTTAGTGCATGTATGTGCATGTGAGCGTGCCCCACTGGTTAGCTCACAGTCGCCGCTCTGCCTAGAAGTGTATAATTCAACTTTTTCCCATGGTCTAGTGTTAAAAAAGTGAATAAAAATCGCAATAAATCTTAATATCGAATCGCAATTCTTGTAGAATCGTAATACATATCAAATCGGCACCCAAGTATCGTGATAGTATCGAATCGGGAGATAGGTGTATCGTCCCAGCCCTACTATTAACATATTTTGATTATTGTAATCATCTTAGTAGTTATTACTGCAGAATCATATATGACATATTTTGTAATTCACGGGTGAATTTCCCCACCCTTTGCTAATAAATAGGTGGGCAGTGCTCAGATAGATGCAGAGGCTTGTGTTTCTTCACAAAGGCTAGAAATCGATAAAGAGGCCGCCAGGGCTGAATGAGGACTTCTCACCCACAGAGTCTGGAGTTTAGGTTGGCAGCTTTCTGGAATACAGAAACCAGCACATACTGTTCACCAAGTGAAGCAATTTATCCCTCTACCTCTGTGCTGCTGTCCTTCAGAGGCAGAACAACACTTTGCAGTGGACGCTCTCTGCAGCAGTCACTCATAATATCTTGTTTTCTTTTTTTGTGCACATCTCTGAAACAGCAGTGCATTGATAGCAGATTAGCTTTCACTTCCCTCACTCACTTTGAGGATCAAATACCCCTCATTACATTTTCTGCTGTTTCAGGTGTCCACCGCGCTGACACGGTGCACAATGTAATGTGGTCTCTGTGTGGAATGTGGGAATGCCACTTATGGCCCCCTATAGCCCTCTCCACGGCAGCCCGCTTCATGCGGCCGTTAAATAGCACTCCTTGACTGGTGATTACTGGGCCTGACTGCAGTGACATGCCCCGGGCACAGACTAGAAACCTCTGAGGCCAGCTTTAATAGCCTTCCTAATAAACCATCACAACACAGTCGGACCGAAAGGAAGAAAATACATCTAGGGCTTACAGCGAGATATGGATACAATTCTAATCACAGTGATTATCACAGCATTCAAATGTTAAGATATTTACTCTACATATTCAAAATTACATGGTAACACGTTAAACTAAAGTCCATCCACTACTCATTTAGGGTCTTTTACTAGAACAAAGTCATGTAATTTCCAAAAAAATGTTGACCACATAAAAAACAGATTTGTCCAAAATTTGAAATTTCAGTCATTTAGTTATTTAAAACCAGTGAACTGAAATATCACTGTAAGAATTTTGTCACATCTGAAGAGAGGACATACAACATTATATTATCATAGCTATCTCGAGCCAGAATCATAGGGACTTTGACCAGCTGCTCTCAAATGAGACACATCCTGTTTCAGAGGAAAATGTGTGGGTAGGCCTATTTATTTGTTTAACCAAAAGTTGTTCTACTGTATTCATATGGAGAAGTAGACTACTGTAGAACTTGCTTCTTAAATGTGAATATTTTCTGGTTTCTTTCCTCCTCTATGACAATAAACTGAATATCTTTGAGTTGTGGGGACAACACAAGACATTTGAGGACGTCATCTTGGGCGTTGGGAAACACTGATCGACATTTTTCACCATTTTCTGACATTTTATATAGATGACCGAGAAAATAATGGACAGATTAATCGACAATGAAAATAATCATTAGTTGCAGCCCTGGACCTCTGGTGAATAAAGTTTTGTTCTAAAATTCAATTCTGAACAAGCCTTTTCTCCACTAAAATGTGAGTTTGTCGTTCCACGCATTGGCATGCTGTGCTGCATTTTTGCGAACTTGGGGAAGTAAGTGAATTCTTTGCTACATGCACTGCTACGCCATGACATCAGCTCTCAGACACTTTGATAAACACTTGTGCTCAGAAGCTAATACTGCCCATTTTCAGCTGGCTGAACTTGGCTGTTATTACTTTGCTCCAGTGAATATCAGTCCACATTAGGCTGAAGGGAGCCACCACGAAGCACTCTAACTTCTTCCACTGACCAGGTTTTGTCTGAAGCCATGTCCCATTTCCCGAACCAAATTTACGCCTTGTCACCTGAACAGTGGGAACACTGGAAGATGAGTTCACGCCATCTAGAACCTCACTTGAGCACATCCTGTATGTAAATGAGACCCACCCTAACTCTTGTGTTGTGTTCAGAACAGTGCAACCTCAAGGATATCATTATCTTATTGTCAATGAAAATTAAACTGGGCGGGTACTTGGTACCAATGATTGTCTCTAATTAAGGCATTAGGCGTTCACCAGGGCGTTTTGTACCAGATGGTGTTCAAATGTTGGTTGTTGGCTATTTTTTAACTCTGCACAGTGTTTCTATGTTTCAACTGTGATTATGAACGGATTATTTTTAGACCATCTGAAACAGGAGGTTGCTCTAATTCTAGCAACTCAGAGATTAGGTGGTGATTTTCTGTGTGCATTGGTACTGTAGTTGTGCTTGCATATGTTCTGCTTTAGATGCAAGGATTGATGCTCCGTGCTAGTAGTCGTGTCTAATGGGCATTAAGGGGCGGTGTCCTTATGAACAATAGTAATAGTAGAGCCAAACCACTGTGAATGTCCTTTTGTCTTATTCCTTGTGTTGCATTTTTAGATCCGATGAACTTTATTCAGCTGCAGTAGCTCAGTCACAATGTTCAAAGCTACTGCAACCTGAGGTTAACACCTATTTTGGCTCTATGCACTCCACAAACAATAAAACCAAGGTCAAATTATTCATGATCTGTAAGTAGATCTTGTTTACCTCACCTTATTTTGCCTTGAGCTCTCATGGAGCAAAAGGCTGGTTGCTGAGTTCACATGGATCAGGTTTGGATGTTTCTGAGCCAGCAAGTAGGACAGGGAGGCCGCGAGAGGGAAGTTAGACTTGGCAAATTTTTGTGTGATGACTGGACAGCTTTTGGACTGGACCAGCTCGAGTGGCCTGGCCTCCGAGGGCAGGCATGGTGTGGAATCTCTGACATCAGCTGTGTGTGCATTCGGACTGGTGTTGTCTTACGCATTACACACACAGACGCCCACAGCTGGTGGTCAAGCCTTCATCAGGCCTGGGATGTGCATGCTACATGTTTCACACTGCAAAAAATGTTATCCATTATAATAATACTTAAGGATGTTACAATACCAAAAATCTAGTAGTCGATACCAAATGAAATTCCACGATTCTTGATACCTATTCAAAACCACGACAAAAGTATAACAATAAATCCCATGTACTTCAACATCCTCTCCTTTATTACCATTTACATACTGTTTTTTGTTAGGAAGTTAAATGTAAAAAATTAATAATATACCTGCTACAGGAATTTTTCTGAAACATGTTTGGGTTTCCTTGTAGGGAGGTTGATCTTTTGGAACTTTTTAAAATTTTGAATTCCCACTTCAAGTGGTTTATTTGGGAAGAAGATAACCAATTCTTGCTGCAGCTGCATCAGGGCTATTTGCTCCACTATAGACAAAAGCTTTCATGGATTCACATGAAGAAGCATTTTTTTCTTTAGCTAATGGACTTGAAACGGCCCAGTAGTTTCTATAATTCACATGTCAAAACAGCAGCTCTGTGGATGTTCTGTTTTGCTTCAGTGGGTTGTATTGATTTTTCTCCGATGACCGGCTTACTAGTATATTTCCTTTTGTCCAGGGAAATGGTCACACTCCAATTTACCCTATTGATTTCTGAGATGTAAACTAATAGCAACTGAAAACATCAGCCCCCTCCCTCAGCACATCTGCTCAGCTGAGTGGGAGAATTAGTGAGGCAGCATACAGAACAGGAAGTAATATCTAGCAGTGCCAAGCTAAGCAAATCTTTACATTTTTGGTTGTTTGCTTTTGCTTAAACACAAACCTTTGGTCTTTCTCCTCTATGATGAACATATTGGTGCTTGATAAATGTTTTTATTTTGACATTAAGAAAGGAAGAGCATTGACTCGCTTTGCTATGCAAACCTCTCTCTCTGCAGCGGCCTTGTATAAGCCAGAGGGGGTATTTACAATGCAATGCTTATCATATGCTTTAGCATTATGCAAGCCTTTGGAAATTACTGCCTATGTTACACTGTTCTATATGATGCATCCAGTTGCCCTTGAAGGCAACTGATGTTGCAGAAAATGACTAAATTTGCTGAGATATCTTCTGCTTTTTCTTCACAGGCGGAGCATTTTTTCTATCCCATAAAATAATTTTTTTGTCAGCACAGCTACAACATTGTCCGTAAAGAAAGCATTGCCCAACCCTATAGAATTATATTATGCTATACCAAGCAAGGATTTTGTATTGCTGTGTGCACCGTTGTGCATTTTCTTGTCCATGGCTGTAGGGTCCACTGATTCTTTTTTTTAACCCCTTTGCATTATATGTGAAGAGGGACCGACACAGTACTATAGCAGAGATACATTCTGCTAAGTACATGTGCAGCAGTGCCTTTGTATTGCTCCGTTCAGCTGAGAGAAACTTTGGAAGAACTGGGTAAAGGGCTTGGTTTCCCTCCGTTCCTTCGCCAAGCAGCGATCAGCCTCCTTCCCAACTGTAGCTCTCAGTGTTATGTAATGAGTCAGTGTAGGCTGACTGGGCTCAGTCAGTAACCAGATTATAGCACTCCACAGATAAAGACAGCTGAAGGACAGCCATCTCACCACACCTTTGTTTTTCTTCCTCTTCTGGTTTTCTTCAGCATTAAGGTCTTTACTGTGATTGATTGTTCACAGCAAACCAAGCCCTAATAATGGAGCTTTGACTCACTGAGAGAAAGCGAATTAGTAATCATTTCATGCATGTTGTTTTAAAGACAATAAGCTACGCCTATCGCAGACATTTAGAGCACTTAGACTGACAACTCTGATAACATCAGACTGATTGAGACTTAAGTGCATCAATCATGTGGAGATTTGGGTCTCTCCAAATCCCCGTCATTAGCTGTCAGTAAAGCCCAACTGACACTGGATTTTGGATGTTGATACTTGAGAGTTTAAAAACTCTGATAGCAATGTATCTGTCGATAGCACTTATTTTAGCAGAAGCACATAAAATAAGCAAATAATCTTGATAGGGATCCCTTAGATTTTTATTTCAAAGAATTGTGACCAAGATACATACTAAACGGGACATTTTATAGATGAATAGTCAGCTTGTTAGTAGAGATCGTTATCGGCCGATATTCAGTAGAATTTATGCGATCAGGAGATCGCCATTAGAGCTTTCTTGTTGCTGATCTCGGCGGAGCGGAGGCTCAAACTAGTACCACAAACTGCACTGCACATTTGGTTATTGGAGGTTTCATTGAGTTAAATTATAATGCCTTCAAGCTCTATTCAGTAAAAGTGAGTATTGGGCGGAGGTAAATTATAACGTTAACATGTTCATATGTAATCTTGTAAAATGTAGTTTTTGAAAAACTTGAATAGATTTAATAAATAAAATAGGTTTTATTTATGTAAAAAAAAAAGCAAAACAACGGTGGGTACGTAATGTAATCAGTGTGTGCCCGAACACCGTGTATTACCGGTAACACCGACCTCCGTGGCAAGTTTAGCTCTAAGCATCTTATAATACATAGTTAAAACTACGAATGCCAAGATTTTCTTTTCATCAATCAAAGCAAATATTTAAATAAAAATAACATCATTTATTTCCTAATCATTTGAATTGTGTGTTTTATGCAAATAACCACTATAGATGACAATATCAAAGTAAAAGAATAACATTTAGAATTTCTGACGGTGTACACTAGGGTTGTAAGAAAATATTGATACACATCAGTATTGGGTTATGTTTTGTGATACTGTATTGATTCTCCAAAAGACTTTATCGATTTTTAATTAACCTAAGGAATCCATTGGTACCAACCATGTCGTATTAGCTTGTTGGAAAGGAGGCTAAATAGCGCTCCAAATTTATGCAAAATTTTGGCAAGGAAAAACTGGCATAGACATTTTCAAAGGGGGTCCCTTGACCTCTGACCTCAAGATATGTAAATGAAAATGGGTTCTATGGGTATCCATGAGTCTCGCCTTTACAGACATGCCCACTTTATGATAATCACATGCAGTTTGGAAAAAAACATGCCGTTTTTTGCATGCCTTATAAATGTTTTTTTTTTTGGCTGTTCTAAAAATGGTGTATTTCTGGTGGGTTGTTTATACTTTGTTTTCCTAAAATTAGATTTAAAAAATATATTGCCTTGCTTACAGTATCGCAATATATCGCAATATACTGAATTGTAACCCTTGCATCATGATTTGTATCGTATCGCCAGATTCTTGCCAATACACATCCCTAGTTTACACTGACTTTGAGACAGTTGAAATAATTTTTTGGGGTGGTGGTGAAAAAAAAGTTAGTCTGAAGCCTTGTATACCAGAGGCTATAACAAAACTAAACAACAAAAAACAATAGATTGCCAATATGGCTCATCTGCAATCGTATCGGTGGCAAATAAAAACGTGATCAGGGCATCTTGTTAATGCTCTCTATTTAACAAAATGGAGACAGACACTGTTTCTGAATTCATCTACTTTGGCACATCTGTACTGCACTTTCTAGTTACTTATTGGCTGACATATACACTGATGCAATATATCTGCAATAAGCTAATATCTGTCTATATTAGCTCTAGCTGTAGCTGCCAGTACAGTATTGTTCTGTCCAAAGGTTTTGCTTTCCATCCCACCATCACTCTAGACCGGAGACGGAGCACTGGGGCCACACTTATCAGTCCTGCTTCAGCAGCCACATTGCCCTCCCCTGTTTGCTTACTTTGTGCCCTTTATCTCATTACTCATATGGTTTTGCGAGGCTAAGAGGGTGTGTTACATTCGTTGAGATCACAGGAAAGGGTTTTGTGATTGAACTAAAATAGAACTGACACATTTATAGACGTGGTCATACATCATGTCCAGACCATTAAAGGGAAACAGAAGAACTCAGTCGGCCTCATTTGGTAAAGTCTCACCACAAACTGCGCTGTTGGTAAAGTAATTGTCAGGCTCAGGGTCATTGTTTACTATCTATTCAAGGTGTAGTGTACTCCTCTGATTCTTTGACCCCAGCTCCTTTCCCTCTTAATTGTAAAGCAAAGCTCATATTTCCCACAACAACCTTAGTGAGCCAAACATGAAGTGGTGAATCTTCAGACAAAATTAGCGACTAGCTGGTGAAGATAGTGGAGCATTTAGCAGCTAAACAACCAGATAATTTCCAACAGGAGTTGGTGGAGCTCAAAACAGAGCAAAAAGAGTGACTGTTGAACTTACATTTACCATGTGGACACAAACAGCAAAGCAACTGTTGGCTAACAAGTCGGCTATATCAACTGAAAAGGTGATGATAAGTAAATGTTGTGTGAACATATTGTTTCCGCTGCCCCTAAGTGTGCCAAAAAATCAGTTATTGCAAGTTTAATAATGTATATGAACTTTCAATTTTTTTTATGGCCAAATAAATTGCATAGCAGATCTTTAAATTAGAAAACGTTTAGCCATGGATCAAATTTATTACCTCTGCCAAGGCTGAAGGCCTAGGAAGGAGGTTACGTTTTCACCGGCGTTGGTTTGTTGGTTTGTCCGTTTGGATGATTACTCCAAAAGTCCGCCATGGATTTGAATGATCTCAACATAAACAAAAATACACGTGGATGATGGCGCAAGCTGAACGGAGAGGGAGGGCGGAGGTCTGCGCTCTCTGAGTGCCGTTCTAGTTGGTTCATGTTATTAGAATGGAAGGTCACCACAGCTCCTCTACGACATCGTAAAAAGATATAGCTCTTGGTGTCCTCATAATTTAGGTCATGCCATTCTGAGCAACCTTGCATGAGTAACCTACAAAGTGAAGCATGACAAAGCATTTAGAGCGCTCGCACCTTTTGCACATTGTAGGCTAAAGGGTAGTCTTTCTGTCTTGCCCTTTGTGTGTGTTATACATTTTATTGTCTGTTTCTCTCCTTCTGTTGCTTATCTTTGTTTGCTGTGAACAGTGGGTAATGGCTTCACCCCAGGCTGATAACAACACATTGAAACAACACTAAATGCTAAATCCTGTTTTTAACAACAAAGACGATGATAACAACAGCAGAGAAGACAAGAAATGCTGTTTAGAATGCTTCTCATAGAAAATACAACAAAGACGTAGTCTAAAACAATTACAAGTGAAGAGTTATAGCTAGGGCTGGGCAATGTGACGATATATATTGTCAAAACAAGATAAAAATGTATGTTTTTTTTAATGTCGTTTCTATCACGATATAGACTAGGCCTATATTATTTATTTTTCCTCTATTATTTCACTTAAAACTGGTTTGTTCATTTTGCACTCAAGTTCTTAAAATGAGAAAATACTCAGTACTTCTCATTTGTCAAGTATTTCATTCACACAGGAGTATACAAAAATGGGCTTTGCCTTGTGGGTATTTCATTTAGACTATTTATGTATTGAATTACCAGAAAACAAACTATATCGTGATATACTATGTCATTATCGATTATATCGGGATACAAGATTTTGGCCATATCGCCAAGCCCTATTTATAGCATTTTTACAATAAAGAATTAAACAGAGTAACAGAATTAACATATAAAATGGTATTACCGTAGTAATGATAGCATCATAAGTTGCTTTCGTGCTTATTTCTTGTGGTTTTCATGCTGCCTGATAATCGGAGCTGAACTGACTGAATTTACTTTTTGCTAAAAGAAAAATCAGACATGTGGATTGTGATTCAGATGTCTGGAACCAGGCTCTGTTGCAGGTCTTCTAAAAATGTCTTGTTGGTGTATTACTGCTTGGTTATATGGCTGTTTCACCATATGGCATGTGGTTTTTTACACATCTCGTTTTGTCACCGGTCAATGTCTTCATCTTTAGGATGTAATTGCCATTTTTAACTAAGTCATATAGATCGCACTTGTCTTTTCTGTCAGGCTAGAGAATTGGGCTTGTTGAAGAGGATGATGCCGTTAAACTCAAACTAGTTCAGCTGCTTATTGGTCAAAAACAACAGTAGACTGTGGCTGTACTCCACTGTTTCTCCTGGCGTGGATGTAGCTAACATCTCAAATGTGAGGGCATGCATTCCATAAGAAGACCATAAACATGTTTCCTTCCTAAATGATCTAAGGGCTAGCAAAACAAACTTGTGTCCCCAGTCCCAGCAGTAAATTGACCCTCTCAGCCCACCGAGGGGCTGACGCAGTGGGCTGTGGTGACCTCTCCGTCTCCCTCAGTGATCCAGGCCATTCTCCCAGCCCTCAGCTCAGCACCCACGTGTTGTCAGCAGCTCCTGTTACGTAAGCCCTCCTGCCAGACAAAAGCTCAGCCATCCCAGACACAAATCACTGGCCGCCCCATGTTGGCAGCAGCGCTGTTAATGTTAGCCAGTATTCCACACAGGGTCTTTCTTGTATAGATTTTTTTATTTGCTGGTTGCCAAATTTAAAATGTTGGCCACCAAATATAAAACTCCGATTTTGACGTCACGAAATATAATTTATAATGTATTTGTTTGATCTCCATGTGTCATTGCTGTTAGACTGCCTTGACATTACAGTACAGTGCTGTACTGTAAAAAAAAGGTTTCACAATACATACACCCCACAATTTATCTTGCATTTGATGAACTCCATAAACTTGTAGCCTCCCATGCTTTCACTGTTGTTTTATGCCATAAAAGGTTATAAGGTGATAATAACGCGTTAACGCAAATTTGATTCAACGCCACTAATTTCTTTAATTAACACAACTTGCAATTTTTTGGTTGTAGCTGGCTCAATTTTAGCTAGAGTGAAGATACTGGCATAATATGAAACTACAAAACCTAAGGAATCCATCGGTACCAACCATGCTCATACTAGCTTGTTGTGAAGGAGGTTAAATAACGCTCCAAACTTACGCTAAATTTTGGTGAAGAAAAACTGGCGGCATGGCCATTTTCCCTTGGCCTCTGACATCAAGATATGTGAATGAAAATGGGTTCTATGGGTACCCACGAGTCTCCCCTTTACAGACATGCCCACTTTATGATAATCACATGCAGTTTGGGGCAAGTCATAGTCAAGTCAGCACACTGATACACTGACAGCTGTTGTTGCCTGTTTGGCTGCAGTTTGCCATGTTATGATTTGAGCATACATTTTATGCTAAATGCAGTACCTGTGAGGGTTTCTGGACAATATTTGTCATTGTTTTGTGTTGTTAATTGATTTCCATTAATAAATATATACATACATTTACATAAAGCAGCATATTTGCCCACTTCCATGTTGATTAGAGTATTAAATACTTGACAAATCTCCCTTTAAGGCTGAATTTTGAACAGATGTGTGATTAATCGCGATTAACTATGGACAATCATGCGATTAATCCCTTTAATGGATTGACAGCCCTAGAATGTAATTTTGTAGGAGACGGGGTTGGAACAGTTTACACTTGACAGAGTTGTGTCATGTAGCATCTATAATAAGGTATCCAGCATAGGACTGGTATTCTTAGTAGGACAGGCGACACCCAGTGGACAAATAGGAATAGCACTTCTCTGCAATTTTCACACTTTACAAACTCATCCAGTGGGCCGGATTGGAGCCTTTGGTGGGCCGGTTCTGGCCCTCTGGTCGTATGTTTGACACCCCTGCAAATTATCTAATTTATCTGTTGACACTTTAACATGTTTGAATAGAGCCGTCTTTCAGTTACCCGGTCTGTGTTTGATGACTTGAGTAAACTTTCTTTTCCACTCACCGCATCGAACTGCAGAAAGAAGT
>CAKAKR010061308.1:27525-90160 GCA_916700685.1 Adelosebastes latens | reverse complement strand
CGTGTGTCTGCATACAGTTTACTCTTAGCTTTTTGCTCTGTATCACGATCACACACTTCCTGATCAGTGTGCATCTCAATGAGTTCTGGCAACTTTCCCCTGAACTTTCTGTTGAACAGCAATTCAGCAGGGCTTTTACCTGTTGTTTCATGGTTGATGCTTCTGTATATAGTCACATATTTTCTCAGTTCTTTTTTCCAATCCAGTCCCTCTGACTGTTCAATCCTGATTCTCTTCATCAGTGATGCATTCTGGCGCTCAACTTCTCCGTTGGCCTGAGCATATTTTGGTGTGGTTTTGATGTGAGTGATCCCACTTTCCTCGCAGTATCGACTGAACTGTTCAGATCTGAACTGAGGTCCATTGTCAGATTTGCATGTGACTGGCAGTCCATGTCTGCTGAAGATTGACTCAAGACTGTCTATAATCTTGTCTGTCGTGGTGGTGGTGGTCATGATGTCATATTCATAGTACCGGCTGAAGTAATCCACTACCACTAGAATGGAATGACCTGACGGGAGAGGTCCCAGTATGTCAACGGCTACATCCCGCCAGGGTCCATCAGGTAGCGGTGTGGGTCTCAGCGGCTCGGCTGGGTCAGGTCTAGCCACTATTTGACATCCGTGGCAAGCTTTGCAATGTCTCTCAGCTGCACTGGCCATGCCAGGCCACCACACTTTTGTGTGGTACCTTTCTCCGACAGCAGAATCACCATGAAAATCAGTCTATTCATGTTGAATAAGCACTTTTCTGGATTCAGTGTTAGTCCTGTCTCTCTGAGCCTGTCCATGACTGCGTGTAGCCGTCTGTCATGTGTCTGTTGGTCACGTGCGTGTATGATCACGTCATCAGAGATGTTCTCAACGCCTTCGATTCCAGCAAGGGCGTTGGCTATCTCGTGCTGATATTGTTCACTGGCAGATGATACACCAAAGAGCAGCCTCTTGTATCTGTACAATCCGTTGTGCACTGCAAATGTGGTGATCTCTCGTGAATCAGGGGTCAGCTCAAGCTGGTGATAGCCCCATTTCAGGTCTAACTTGTTGAATATGGTTGAGCCATTCATGCCCTGGAGCACCTCGTCCACAGTGGGGATTGGAAAGCGTTCCCTCACTATAGCCTCATTGGCACGTCTCATGTCCAGGCAAAGTCTAACATCACTTTTTGGTTTTGGGGCGACCACAACTGGATTCACCCACGGGGTCGGCCCATTTACAGGTTCAATAATTTCCAAGTCCGTCAATTCCTTTATTCTGGACTCTACTGCCCCCCTGAGGTTGAATGGTATGCGCCTGATGGGCTGGGCTACAGGCCTCACCTTTGGGTTAATGTGCAGCCTAACCTGTCTTGTTTTCAGCTTTCCTACTCCGCTGAATACTTCTGGGTACTGCTGTTGGAGTGTTTGCTTACTGGGGGTTCTGAGAATAGGTGAGAACATTTCTGCTGTAAGCAGAAATGTTCTCACCT
Source organism: Adelosebastes latens (assembly GCA_916700685.1). Classification (NCBI taxonomy): domain Eukaryota; kingdom Metazoa; phylum Chordata; class Actinopteri; order Perciformes; family Sebastidae; genus Adelosebastes; species Adelosebastes latens. The sequence goes on along the minus strand of CAKAKR010061308.1, from coordinate 88,693 downwards.
ATTCTCAGAACCCCCAGTCGTGTCGCTGTCTTTTTTCCCAACAGTGGTTCACCGTTTCCCTTGATTACAATGAACTCGGCATGTTCAGTTTTGTTTCCTATTAAAACTTCACATGTAAATGCACCCTTGACTGTTAAAGGGACTGTTTGTAACTTTTTAAGCGTATAAATGTACCGGGTTGGGACACATGCGCGTTCGCATATGCGCGCTCGCGTGTGGCCGCTGTACTCTCCTCCTCTGCCTGCTTGCCTTCACTCACACACAGCGTGCGCGTTCTCGCTCGCTCAGCTCGCTCCACCTCTAGACGTGAACGCGCGCTCACTCCACACTGCAGAAGAGTTAGTTTAGCTCTGAGAATATCTAGTGAATGTACAGTGGACGTTTGTGCAGAAATAAATGCTGCAGCTCCTCCAGACCAACAGAGGTTTCCCGTGTCTTGTGAAGTGACGGGGCTCCGCAGCGAGTTACGTTATTGTCTCGTTACTGACCGGGTGCCGGTGTCTCCCTGCCCAGCCTGCGCTGAGGCAGGAAAAGTCAACACTAGGATCAGCAGTGATTCATTGAGAGACCTTCGTCTGGTCAGCTAACATTACTGCCAAGCAGGTGAAATATAGAGTGATATTGTGGTTTTAGCTGACGTGTGTCGCCTCACTGTTTTGAGCGATGCTCGTTCAGGTATATTTAGAGCGAGCAAGCGCGAGCCCGACACTGACTTTCATTGAATTAACGTCCACAGGTGTCGCTGTTAACAAGCAATTCTGAAAGTTACAAATAGTCCCTTTAATTTAATGTATTATTATTTTCATGTATAATTTTACATATTTTATTTGTTCTTGTTCTGTATGCACCTTGTCCTTTTTCCTCTAATGAAATTATATATGAGCCATGTTGTTTGTAAATCAGAATTTGTTCAGTAAAAAAAAAGAAAAGAAACAACAACAAAAAAAAAACTATGCACGCACTGTAATAAACTGGAAACTGTCAAGCATGTTCTTATAGAGTGCAACAAATATGACAAAGAAAGAAGGGAATTGCTATCAGGAGTAGATGATGGAAATATTACAATGGGGAATCTGCTAGGAAAGACATCTAAGAAAGTACACAGTCTTCTAATTAATTATTTAAGTAATTAAAGGAGGACGGTCTGCAGGACAGATAATAATGCATACTGTGCACTTTAGACTAAGCTACTGGAGTTACCCTGCACTATACTCATTTTTAACAGTCTCTTCTGCACTATATTCACTTTTTTTTAATAGTCGTGTATCACAGCTGTTACCCTGCACTATATTCAGTTTAACAGTTTTCTTCATCTCCTTGTATTTTTATACCTGGTATATTTTGTACTTTGCACTTTGCACTACTAACTTTTTTACTGCCTTTTTACTAACATGTTTTGCACTATGGAACTGTGATGCTGGAAACTTGAATTTCCCTCGGGATCAATAAAGTTACTATCTATCTATCTATCTTTCTATCTATCTATCTATAGTCTATTTATACTGAAACAAGAATGCAGGTTTCTCTCAAACCTGGCAACCCTGCATTCAACAGCCTATTTGATATGAGTCTGGACTGACAGAGAATCAGACCAACTGAACACTGACTTATGATGAACAGCTGGTTTAATATTCAGCCACAAACAGACCACTGACAAGGAAGGCGTTTATTGTACCACTAGGTGTCAATATAGCTGATATTATAAATTATTTAAAAAAAAAGAAGTAACATCTACAGACAGACTCACAAACATACCAACCCCACATACAAAATAATACAAAAATACAAAAATTAAATAAAATTAAATAATAATAATAATAATAATAATAATAATAATAATAATAATAATAATAATAATAATAATAATAATAATAATAACAGAAAAGCATGTCTTGTTTGGAAATAATATATTTTTTCTTTCTTTTGGATATTTAAAAAATATTATTATATAATATAAATATAAGACATATATTATGTCTGTTTGTAAATTCTAATACAGCCGTTTTTAATTTCAATGTTCCTTTTACGAGCCCTTTTTCAACCCACCTGTGAATTTATTGATGTTATTGTATATCTCTACTCTTTTGTTTTATTTTATTACATGCATAAATAAATAAAGAACTAAAGCAGAATTTGGAGGTATAGCTACTTGTACTTTACATGAGTATTTCCATTTTATGTAACTTAACACTTCTACTCCACTACATCTCAGAGGGAAATATTGTACTTTGTACTCTACTACACTTATTTGACAATATTAGTTATACTAGCTTCGAAGCTTTGACCATTGCCATGGTAACAGACCTCCAAATGAGTATTTCATACTTTATTTTTTCCCCTTTTTCGAAGTTGTTTTCATATATGCAATTTACAGTTCGTAATTACAGTAGTTTATAAACCAATTTTTTAAGTAGTTGAGCTTAGAGACGAACACAATAAGTACACTAGGGTAAACAACTTCAGCATTCAAAATTGAAATAAAATTAAGAAAAGAAAAAAATTATAATAGTTATAATAATAATAATAATAATAATAATAATAATAATAATAATAATAATAATAATAATTAAAAGAATAGAATAATAAATAAAAATAATAATAATATTAATACAAAGAAAAGAAAGTAATAATAATAAATTAAATAAACAAATAAGTTAATAGAAAAAAATAGTATTCCAATGATTTATTTTTGTTTTTTGTTTTTAATATAAGTATATAATAATAAAGTATAAATCGAATACCTTCGAATATTTCTCACCGAAGCTTCGAAGCCCAAAAAAAATAGTGAGCGAACCAAACCTTACAGCACCCTATAGGGCTTAAGTTAAGTAACATTTTGAATGCAAGACTTTTTTACTTGCAACGGAGTATTTTTACTCTGTGGTATTACTTCTCGGAGTACTTATTCCATCACTGCCAACTATAGGCTTTATATTCCATAGGGCTTTTAGTACAGGAATTCACATACATTTAAAGGGGGGTATCACAGTGCATAGAGCTCATGCCACCGGGTACATGACCTGACCTAAATGTGTTTCCTCCGGTAATAATCTGCCATATCCTCAGTCAGATGTACAAATTCTGATCAACTCACTGTGACCTGTAAATGTTGCATCAGGGTCAGGATCAGGGTTTCTCTTGGCGGAGCCTCCTCCCCTCCTCTGAAGAGGCCTATATTTAGGTGCAGCCATGCAGCAGCAGGGACACAACAGTGGGCGCTGGTGTGAGAGGCTGTTGGCTGGAGACGGTCTAAGAGCAGCAAAATAGAGGAACTAGAAGTGATCATCAGCGTCGGGGAGGACACGGGAAGTTTCTTTGGGCTGTTTTGCAAGTTCATGCCGTTTCTGCAAATAAGAAACTGACTCTGAAACAGGAAGACGAAAGCCTGAGGCGTTTACTGATAAAAGATGGGGGACAAGAAACATAAAGTGGCTCTTGCTGTTGAAAACACAAAGGTGAGAGTTCTTTATGAAACTGAAGCATCACACGGGCCCGACGACAAAACAGATTACCCTCCAGCTGGGACAAACTCCATCTACTCTGCGATTTTGAGCCGAAACGAGACTGTCAAGGATGCAAAGCGTCTCAAGACTTTCTTGGAGCTGCGAGACAAGTACGTGAAGAAGAAGGTCGTGTTCGAAGACCCCCTGTTTCCTGCTGACAACTCCTCGCTCTTCTACAGTCACAGACCGCCCATGAAGTTTGAGTGGAAACGTCCATCGGTGAGTCTTCAGTTACTCTAAATGTAAAAGTGCACTCTAACATGTTTAGAGAAGCTCTCCTCTAAAAGCCCCTGTGAATCTCATCACTTCCACCACAACACATGGCCTGGGTGTCAAGTGGCTGCGTGGTTGTGGATGCATCGCTCGGAGTTATCGCCTTCTACAATCACAGACAGCTGACTCTCACACAGGAGGACGCCATATGCCACGCTGGGACGCATAGTGGCGACTCAGTGTTGGCTTTATATTTTTCTGATATGCAAGAGGGTTTGATAGTCTTCCAACAATGGTTAAGCTTAATATCTTTTGCCAAAAGTCCTGCTATCAGGTGTCCTTGACTCTCAGTACCTGCCAACACACTGGCAGAGATCTTAACACTGATGACACACATCTTTACCTCAGACCCAACACTTATATAGCAATACTACCATGTAAAAATACTCTGTTACAGTTTAAAGTCCTGCATTCAAAATCTTTCCAATTTAAGTACAGAAGTGTTATCAGCAAAATGTAAATATCAAAAGTAAGAGTTCTTTTAATGCAGAATAACTAGGGCTGTCAAAGTTAACACCATAATAAAGCAAATTTGTTTTAACGCCACTAATTTCTTTAACGCATTAACGCAACTTGCAATTTTGTTGGCTCAGTTTTAAAGCTAGAATGGTATCATATAAAACTAGAAAACCTGATGAATCCATTGGTACCAACCATGTCATACTAGCTTGTCGCGAAGGAGGTTAAATATCAACCTAACTAAGTAGTTTGTTGCCTAAACCTAACCAAGTCAATCCATTCCTGAACCTAACTAAGTAGTTTTATTTTGAAAAGACTGGAGCGGAAATAAAAACGCACAAAAAAAGACGTTGTCAAAAGTCGTGCTGAGCGTCACGATAAAAAAAGGGAAATTTGTGTCTATATACACAAATCAAATAGGTTCAATTTTGTGACTATTTCACGAACTGCCGTGAGACGGTGTTGAATGTGTGTTGAATAACGCTCCAAACTCACGCTTAATTTTGGCGAGGAAAAACTGGCTCGGCCATTTTCAAAGGGGTCCCTTGACCTCTGACCTCCAGATATGTGACTGTAAATGGGTTCTATGGGTACCCACGAGTCTCCCCTTTACAGACATGCCCTCTTTATGATCATTATATTATACACCTTCAGGGCGATGAGAGTGCAGCATCGCCCTGTCTGGGTTTCTTTCACAACAACGAGCCTGCTCGCTGTATATTATCCCTTACTAAAAAAAAAGACAATGCATTCCCACAACATTAAATGATTCTATTTTTCCACTTAATGATTTTATGTCAGCTTCGTACAGTAGTTAACAACATCCAGTGTAACATGACTCTGCAACTTGATTGCTGCTTAATAGCTGATGATGAATGCCAGCTGAGATTAGTGATACGTGAATCCCATCCGGGGGGTCAGCAGTGGAGCTCGCTTTAAATTCAGAACATGAGGCTGCATTTTAACAGCCTTAGTTACGGTCAGTCATGTGATGAGGGGAACAGACTCACTGCTCCCCCCATCTTTATCCTTTCGTTATCCTCTTTTCTAACCCCTGAAAACTCTACGTTCTGGATATTTCAGGAATTAAAAAATGCTGTATTGTTTTTTGCGTGAACGAGTGTTTTTATTCTTCTCTGATTGCTTCATTTGAAGTATTTGTAGAGGCCTAAAGAGGTGAAAGTTTATCCAATATTTCACAAGAAAAAGCCAATAAAATCAGAGAAAAGTAAGAAAAAATAAGCAGATTTATCTTGTGACTCTTTGAGGGGTCCAACTCCACAAGTAGGAAACCACTTTTATAGAAGACCATGTCATATTTCAACATGAAATCAAGCAATATGTGCTCCAAAATAATGTTCCACAATATGAGATATATGCATTAATACTAGGGCTGTCAAAGTTAACGCACTAATAACGTGCTAACACAAATTCATTTTAACATCACTGATTTCTTCAACGCATTAACGCAACTTGTGATATCGATCTTTCAGCGGTTGCAGCGGTCTATGAAACTATAAAATCTAATGAACCCATCGGTACCAACCATGACTTATTAGCTACTACTTTTGGCGAGGAAAAACTGTCATGACCATTTTCAAAGGGGTCCCTTGACCTCTGACCTCAAGATATGTGAATGTAAATGGGTTCTCTGGGTACCCACGAGTCTCCCCTTTACAGACATGCCCACTTTATGATAATCACATGCAGTGTGCATGACTGTTTTATCTCTGATTGCTTCATTTGAAGAATTCGTAGAGGCCTAAAAAGGTGAAAGTTTATCCAATATTTCACAAGAAAAAGGCAAAATAAAAATTAAGAAAAGTCAGAAAAAAAACATCATAATTTATGTAACAGAAATGTGTTTTCATTCTTATTCATTTAATCTTTTTATGACCTCCTCAGATTTATCTTGTGACTCTTTGAGGGATCCAAATCCACAAGTTGGGAACCACTTTTATAGAAGACCATGTAATATATTTCAACATGAAATCAAACAATATGTGCTCCAAAATGTTCCACAATATGAGCATAAACATATGCATTAATATGGTATGCTGTACATTTCTAGAAATATTCTTATTTCATTCTTATTTATCCATTCTTTTATTTTTATTTATTTATTTATATTTAACACACTACTTACTAATTACTTATTTTCTCTGTGGTTATATATTGCATGTCTTAAAGCAAATTTCTTATATTGTCATTTCTTATTTTTCTTATTTAATTATATTTCTTTACATATACTGTATTATATATTGTAGCATTATGTACATAATTTACATGTTACATACTATTTTAATTCTATTTTCTTACATTTCTTTATGTTTATAAGAGCAACTGTAACGCCCCAATTTCCCCTCGGGAATCAGTAAAGTATTTCTGATTCTGATTCAAATGTTGAGAGGATAAACTATAAAGTCCCTTTAATAAGTGTCTGAATATATATTAAAATATAAATGGATGATAAGTTGGTTATTTCCCGTAAGACCACAGACAGTCAATCACTCTGACTCACCACAAGATACAAGATAGTTATGAGGTGAGGGCTTCTCTGCATTCAGCGCAGCGTTATCTCTTGTTCAGAGCACTAAAAGGTCACGACCTGCAGGACCCCCAACAGCTGCGTCCTCCTGAATATGCAGAGAATGCAGCCGGAGACATTTCTCAAACTCGCTTTCAGTTTCAGGGTCAAATCCTCATATTGTCAATCATGTCAGGCGTAGAGTTGTAAAATGCAAGATTTTAAATTGTTGTGGTGTTCAAATGTTGACCAATAATATCAAAATGCTACTTTTATAATATCTTATTTTAATTATATTATTATATTATTATTATAATATAATTATTTTTATTATAAATATGTTGTTTTTAGGGCTGTCAATCAATTAAAATATTTAATCACGATTAATCGCAAATTAATCACGCATTTTTTATCTGTTCAAAATGTACCTTAAAAGGAGATTTGTCAAGTATTTAATACTCTTATCAACATGGGAGTGGACAAATATGCTGCTTTATGCAAATATATGTATATATTTATTATTGAAAATCAATTAACAACACAAAACAATGACAGATATTGTCCAGAAACCCTCACAGGTACTGCCTTCAGCATAAAACAATATGCTCAAATCATAACATGGCAAACTGCAGCCCAACAGGCAACAACAAATTTGCATTAAAGGGTTTTATGGCGTTAACTTTGACAGTCATAATAAATATATTTAAAATTGTGTTTTTACAGCTAATGCATGTACCATTTCACCTTAAGATTTTTTTTTTTTGGCGCTGATATTTCACAATATGCTCAGAAATCTTTTTCTTTTTTTTCTATGACAGGAAATTTGTGAAAACCCCCAGTTCATCATAGACGGAGCCAACAGGACAGACATCTGTCAAGGAGAATTGGGTAACAAATAAACTGTTTCTGCTTTCAAATAAGTGCTTCAAAAGCACACAATGCTGCCTGGGAACTGACAGAGTATGATTTGTTGTCTTATGGTGCACACAAAAGACCCCTTTGTTGACAAGACATTAGCATTTTTTGTCTTACTAAAGCCTGCATGTTCATAATACTAGAATTTAAAAATAGGAGTATAATAGCAAGAGCATGGGAAAGTGTAGAAATAAATAACATATTCTGCTGCTTTGGTGCCAGATGGATGTTAAACAAAAAGTTGTGCAGTTAAAGAGGACCTATTATGCTCATTTTCAGGTTCATACTTGTATTTTGGGATTCTATAGAACATGTTTACAGGCTTTAATGTTCAAAAAACGCTTTATTTTTCTCATACCGGCTGTGCTGTAGCACCTCTTTTCACCCTCTGTCTGAAACGCTCTGTTTGAGGCAAAATGTGTTACTTGGTGACATCACCACGTTACGGAAGGAAAGGCGAGACTTCAAGCGAGGCGTTTCAGGCAGTTCAGGAGCCGTGTTTCTGTGGGGGAGAGTAACTCCCTTTGGCCTGGACTTTGGACTTTGAAACTTTGCAGAACTTTTACATGCACAAAAAACTATATAATACACTAAAGGAAAAGGGGTAAGCACAAAAGCATAAAAGGTCCTCTTTAAAGTTTTAATGGTGCAAAAAGTCTAATGTGTCTCCGCTGAAGACAGCTTGTACCTTCTGTGTTAACCGAGACATGGCAAGAAAATGAAATACCTGTAACAACGTAGAGTACAGCCAAGACATGAGGGGGTGGAAACCAGAGCCGGGAACACGCCAGGCAGCTGAAATGACCGTGTGAGAATCGGCCCTAATTTAGTTACCTAACTGATGTCGACGACTGACACCTGCAGCGATGCGGCTTTAATCTGTGACAACGGCTTTATGGAGTGGGATGTTTGGATCAAGTGCTTTCATGGCTCATGAATCTACTGTTGGCAGGTGACTGCTGGCTGCTCGCCGCCATCGCCTGTCTGACCGTGAACGAGAAGCTGCTGTACAGAGTGATTCCTCCAGATCAGAGCTTCAAGGACAACTACGCCGGCATCTTCCACTTCCAGGTTCATTAAATGGATGAATGGCACTTTGTGCAGTAAACTACTGAATCTTCATGTTCTGGGAAATAAACGTTGTAGTGACTCTTAAAGGACCAGTGTGGAACAATTAGTGGGATGTATTCGCAGAAATTAAATGTAATATTAATAAGTATGTTTTCTTTCATGTATAAACACCTGAAAATAAGAGTTGTTGTGTTTTCGTTACCTCAGAATGAGCCGTTATAGGAGGCAGGTCCTCTCTTCACGGAGGCGGCCACCATTCGCATTTTCACATCGGCCACCGTAGTTCTCCTACAAATTGGCACGGGGAAGAAGTTTCAGATGGTTGCAATCTGCAACCTCACCGCTAGATACCGCCAAATCCTACAAACATACACAAACACATGGAAAGAAATACAGTTTATTAGATTTGATTAGATTAAAATAAAATGTAAAAAATAAAAAATACATGTCAACTTTTACACATTTTACTTGTAAAATACGCTATTTCATATATGCTTTTATGCAAATTCATCGCAATACAGTTCCACATGATAAAGCAAATGTGAAACTTGATATTTGATGTTAACATGTTCACTTGTGATGTCTAAGGCTGCCTTCACATGATAAGAGATTTGCTCTTCACTCACGGTGAGGTAGGGCGCAGAGCCTTGCAGAGGCAAGAAGTAAAATATCTTCCCAAAGAGAGCGCAAGGAACGCCATTCACTGTTTCTAGGCAACAACAACAGTTGCAGCTTTTCTCATTGGTTGTGCTTTGGAAGGTCGGCGGCAACCGAGGTCAAAGTTGAAATAATTTTAATGTTGAAATCAGTGGCGACTTTGAGCGGTGCGCCATGCCAATGGTCGCGCTTCCACCTAGTCGGCACCGCTCCCCTCGGGAAAACAATGGCACAGCCAGCACAGAGCGATTTTACCACTGATCATGTGTAGATGGCTTTACATTTTACATGTGAAATGATATTCGTTCAGCCCTAAATTAAAACATGTTCAACCAACAACTTGTTTAACGGATATGAATCAACTAATAATCTAAAAGATGATTTTCTTTGCATGGTGATAAATCGTTCTTCTCTGCCTCATCACTGACTACCTGTTTTAAATCTGTTCTGTCTTCTCTCACTCAGTTCTGGCGTTATGGCGAATGGATCGACGTGGTCGTGGACGACCGCATCCCAACCTGCAACAACCAGCTGGTTTTCACCAAATCGTTCAGGAAGAACGAGTTCTGGAGCGCTCTTCTGGAAAAAGCTTACGCCAAGTGAGCTCAGTCTGTTAATGTTCACTCTCAACTACATGATGTTCAATCATTCAGTAGAGTTCAGATTGACTGTCTGTCCACTGAAAAAGTTCATCATTTAGTCTTCAGTTCTTGTTTTCTTGCTAAAGAAAAGTTAAGTTTTAAATGCAATTTTAAAACATTTTTTATTTTTATTTTTTATTTTTAATCAGTGTCAGTGACTTATTATTGAGAAAAAGATAAAATTACTCAAATGGCATCAAGATAATGCAGCCTGTTCAGTCCTCATTCCAAGGGTGTAAAATACAGACGCTTTGTCACGCCCATCCGCGTGTGATACCGCTGCACAAAGCACCCCTTAGCGCCTGTATGAGCCGCACCAGGCTTTCAGTTAACTACAATGTAAACCCATCCGTGGCAACAATAAACACTCAGAGAAAGTGGTTGGGGAGTGTGGTGACATAGTTTAAAGAGTGAGAAAACAAACATAGGATGGGGGGAGGCGCAGTGGATTGGTCCAACAAACACAAGGCTTTCATCCAGGAGACCACAGTTTGTATCTCGTGTGTTAAGTTTCACTTTCACTTTACAATCAGCTGTTTATTCGTGTCCCGTGTTCACAACTTTAAGTCTCATTTTCAATTTACAAATATAGTAATTTTAAGCCAAACCATGTAGTTTTCTCCTAAACCTAACTGAGTGGTTTTGTTGGCAAAACCTCAGCAAGTGTTTTTGTTTAATTCACAACGTTAAGAACGTGTTTACTGCGACCGAAAAGTGACGCCGAGGGGTTTGACAAAGCGTCAGTGTGTGACGAGTTATCACCGTCGGCTTTGGGTCCTTCTGTGTGGAGTTTGCAGGTTCTCCCCGTGTTAGCGTGGGTTTTCTCCGAGTACTAAGGTTTTCTCCCACAGTCCAAAGACATGAAGGTTAATTGTTGACTCTAAATGTCCTGTAGGTGTGAATGTGAGCATGAATGGTTGTTTGTCTCTATGTGTCAGTCCTGTGATAGTCTGGCGACCTCTCCAGGGTGTACCCCACCTTCACCGTCTGTCAGCTGGGATCGGCTCCAGCTCTCCCGCCACCCTGAATAGGATAAGCGGGTACAGATAATGGATGGATGGATGGATGGATGGATGGATGTCAAAAAAGACGATTGACACCTGAAACCACCGACCTCCCACCTTGCTGGCATAGTTAAACTTATTTAAAGTGAAACAACACGTCTAAATGTCGTATTAAGCTGTGTATATTTGCTGCTGTGTAGCAACACTAACTAGGCATGCCACTCCTCCGTCCTCATGTTTCCCAAACTGGCTGCAGACGCTGTGAAAAATCCAAGCCTCGGAGAGAACAGACATGTCAGCGCATTGAGCAGGATGATTGACCTCTCTCTCTCTCTCAGGTTGCACGGCTCTTATGAGGCACTTAAAGGGGGCAACACTCTGGAGGCCATGGAGGATTTCACGGGAGGAGTTACCGAGTTCTTTGAGTTGGCCGAGGCGCCCAAAGAACTCTACAGCATCATGAGGAAGGCGCTGGAGCGAGGCTCGCTGATGGGCTGCTCCATAGATGTGAGTGGTGATGAAAGATGTGAAATGAAGTGTACAGAACACAGAGAAATGTCACATTACAGGGACACAAAGCAAGAAATCATTAGATAAGACATGCAGCAACTAGGGCTGTCAAAGTTAACGCCACCTATTTCTTTAACACATTAACGCATTTCAGAGGTTGTAGTGGGCTCAGTTTTAAAGCTCCAAACCTACGCTGAATTTTGATGAGGAAAAACTGACATAGCCATTTTCAAAGGGGTCCCTTGACCTCTGACCTCAAGATATGTGAATGTAAATGGGTTCTATGGGTACCCATGAGTCTCCCCTTTACAGACATGCCCACTTTATGATAATCACATGCTGTGTGCATGACTGTTTTATCTCTGAATTCTTCATTTGAAGTATTTGTAGAGGCCTAAAGAGGAGAAAGTATCCAATACTTCACAAGAAAAAGGCAAAAAAAAATTGAGAAAAGTCAGAAGAAATAAGCAGATTTATCTTGTGGCCCTTTGAGGGATCCACATTCACAAGTAGGAAACCACTTTTATAGAAGACTATATGTGATATATGTGCTCCAAAATAATGTTCCACAATATGAGATATATGCATTAATACCATGTCATACTAGCTTGTCGTGTGAAAATTAAATTCAACTGTAAGGAGGAGGTGGATATTAACGACACGGTAATAAATATCATCAATAAACAGCAGATACATTTCTTTTCTTCATGCAAATCAACAATTTCAACATTTTTGTCACAATATGAGAAGCTGAATTAAAGTGTAAAATTTGATTTTATTATCCCCCCTTTTATATCTTTAACTTGACTTTAGGGAAAACTAGATTTTAACCATCAAATCCAGAATAAATGACTGAATTAAAATGATGTATTTGTGTGTGTTTTGCTCTGACTCGCGTTGTATCTGTCAGATTTTTTCAGCCGCTGAAGTGGAGAGTCAGACTGAACATGGGCTGGTCAGAGGTCACGCCTACTCCATCATAGGGCTGGCGGAGGTGCAGTAAAATGTTTCTATAAATGCAGATTTGGGGTATTCTTTGTAAGAGAAGAAGGCCTGTTAAAGTGCTGTTGTTGTTTCTAGTGTGACGAGGTTGCAAAGGACACCAGAATTCGCCTGATTCGTTTGCGTAACCCCTGGGGTTTCGTGCTGTGGAAGGGACCGTGGAGTCCAAAGTAAGATCTGATCTGAGACAACTTTAGCCTTTTATATTATTATAACATATAATTCTGCTTATATGACCCAGGTGATGTACTATGTCTAATTCTTTCTTACTAATGTGTATTAATATGATTTCCGTAGCTCAAAGGAGTGGTCGACCATTTCCACCGCAGACAGGGACAACCTAAAGAAACAGACGGTGGAGACGAGTGAGTTCTGGTGAGTAAAACCCACCTTGACTTTATCCCATCTTTCATTCTGGATCATTCATAAAATGAAATATTAGTTTTATATTTTCTCCAGTTTTGTAGCTGTTTTTGCTTTTGTTTAGTCTATTGTAAACGGTGAACTTGAGAGTACACTGGCACAAAATTGTGGTGCTGCACAAGACGTGATTTGATTCAAGCAAAAGGTCGCAACTATCAATTATTTTCATTGACGATTAATCTGTTGATTATTTTCTCAATTAATAGATCAGTTGTTTGGTCTATAAAATGTCAGAAAAAGCCCAAGATGACGTCCTCAAATGTCTTGTCTTGTGCACAACTCAACGATATTCAGTTTACTGTCATAGAGGAGGAAAGAAACCAGAAAATATTCACATTTAAGAAGCTGGAATCAGAGCATTTTCATCAGAAATGACTCAAACCAATTAATCGATTATCGAAATAGTTGGCGTTTAATTTAATAGTTGACAACTAATCAATTAATCGTTGCAGCTCAAGGTATCACAGACACTGTTCTGCTAAGTTATTAAAATGTATGTTAACATCGTAACTGTACACATACAGTACATGTTAATTACTATATTGGAATACTGATTTGGAGGTTGATTACCATGGCAACGGTCGAAGCTTCGAAGCTTCGAAGCATTTGGGTCAGCCCCAGCAAAGTTGTTCCCATTTTTCACCAAATTGAACCATAAAGAATTAACTTCCTCTTTCATGTTCTCCTCCAGGATGTCTTTTGATGACTTCAAGAGGAACTTCACAAAGCTGGAGATGTGTAACTTGACCCCCGACACCCTGCAGGGTGACGAAAGGCACAGGTGGACGGTGTCGGTCAACGAGGGTCGCTGGGTCAGAGGCAGCTCTGCTGGCGGCTGCAGGAACTTCCCACGTAGGAACCTGCTTATTTTATTAATATCAGCTTTTATTCCTCTAGAAGCCAATATTGATTAAGTTCTTTAAGTGTCTTTACTCTACGCTGCTATCATATTGTTGCAGATTAACTTTTTTGTGTTTGACAGAAACGTTCTGGACGAACCCTCAGTATCGGCTGCAGCTGTACGAGGAGGACGACGACCCGGAGGACGGGAAGGCGGCCTGCACCGTCGTCGTGGCTCTGATGCAGAAAGGTAGAAGGATGCAGCGCCATCAAGGGGCCAAATTCCTCACCATCGGATTCTCCCTCTACGAGGTCGTTGATCACACGAACCCTTAAATCACTGGATAAGCTGATGTGAACTTCTTCTTTAACTTCTTCTTCTGTCTCTGCAGGTGTCGAAGGAGGTATGCACCTTACTCTGAGGAGAGTGGTATCAATCTTTTCGTCTAAATCTCAGCAAGAAAGTTCCAATTTTTAACTATTCTTTGCTTTCAGTACTTCTTTTGTATTGATGACTTTCCATATTTGAAGCTCTCGTCCCCACCAGCTGCTTTCTTTCCATCCGTAGATGTGTGGACAGAACCAACACCTGCAGAAGGACTTCTTCCTCTACACGGCCTCCAAAGCTAAATGTAAGACGTACATTAACCTGCGGGAGGTGACGGAGCGGATCCATCTGCCCCCCGGGGAGTATGTCATCATCCCCTCGACCTTTGAACCCCATCAAGAGGGAGAGTTCATTCTCAGGGTCTTCTCTGAGAAGACGAGCACGTCTGAGTAAGTGAGGATCACCGGGGGGACATATTTGGTGGTGCAGCTGAAGCTATTTTGAGGATTGTTGACAGCAAAATTATAACAAATGAAGACCATTTTCAATGAGTAGCATGAATCCTAATGTGTGTTTTTTTACTTCCAGGGAGGCGGAGAACACAATCAACTCTGACCTGCAGGTTTGCAACGTGATTGAAGGGGTTGAAATATATTTAGATAATTCTGACTGATACTTCAATGGTGAAATGACTAAAACAGAGGCTCACTTTTTAGCTCTATTAAATTATTTCTAACATGGTTTGAATCACTTTAAGTTAGGGCTGCACGATTACGGCCAAAATGATAATCATGATTATTTATCACAATTATTGTTGATCAATATTGAAATCATTGATTTTAGCGACAACATATTTTATTGCACTTTCACATTAAAATAAACAGAGCTCTGTTTTCACTTCCATGCTGTGCAAAATCTTTGTTAATGTACAATTTAGGGCTGCACGATGTTGGAAAAAACTGACATTGCCATATTTTTTCTGCTATATATATATTGCAATATGAAAACATACAGGAATATTCACCCTACCCTTTTTGTTAGCTACATTTTAAAGTTAAATGCATCAAGATTAGATAAACAGATACACAATTTTATGCTCTCAATTTAATCATAAACACACTGGTTGTATTGATAATATCTATCCCCAAAAGTGAAGCCAAAACATCTCAATCACCAGCTGGTGGCTGTTAGTTTAGGAAGCGCTTGATTTGATCTTTTCTATGAGCAGAACGTGCATTTTAAAATGTCAATATCTCAGGCGATCATGTTTGTTTAATTGTGGGAAACCAAAATCAAGATCGCGATTAATAATCCATTAATTGTGCAGCTCTACTTTCAGTGGCCAGTTGATATATTCATATTTCTGTGCTTGAATGAGGCTTGATTATAAAACGTTGTCCATTCTCTAAAGTATATTTAAGAGGCTGCTTTCTGTTGCCTTCACACTTTCTTTTTTAAACCTGTACACATATTTTGAATTAAACAGACAGACTGAGATGTAGAACAAAAACTTTAGGACAGAAATAAGGTTATTAATTTATTAATTTGTTTGTCAGAAGCTCATCACACAAGATCAAGGTGCTGTTGCCCACTAATATTGAACATAAATCGGCAGAATGTTAATAGAAATAGCTGAAAATGTCTCCATAAAACGTCCATAGCTGAATATATGGACAATACCACAATAGTGCAGATACTTTCTGCAACACATTTCCACACTGCAGTATCAGTTTGAATTTGATATTTTCTAAACCCCAAACATATTTCATCAACCTTGTTCTTGAAGTCTCTTTGTCTCGTCCTTATTCATTCTGATTTACTCATTGTGTTTTTCCAACAACTTTAACTAACAGACTTAAAAAGTGTTTTCCTCCTTTTTCATCTCATTTCATCCTTCTGTCCTTCTTTGTCTTATTGGCCTTCAGCAAGACCAGATAAAGAAAGAAAAGGTAAAGATGCATGTGGCTATAGTAGCACTGTTAAACTCTGCTTCCTCCTCCGCTGCTGCTTCTCCATCATACATCAGCTGTTGTAGATTATATTATAACTATAAATTAACCCTCTCTCTTCTGTTTCTGTTTGTCTTCTATAACCCGTCTCTCCTCCGACTAACCGCCGCCGTCACCAGCCTATTGTATTTGTGTCAGACAGAGCGCGAGCCAACAAAGAAATCGAGCACGACGGCATTCGGGGGGAGAAGAAGAAGAAGCCGAAGGTATAACCGCCCTCCTCGCTGCGGGAGCCAAAACTTTGACCCTGCAGCCACGCAGCACATAGCTCACGGTGACCTTTGACCTGTCGTAACTTATGGAGACTGACGGCTCTGAAATGTAATCTTGACCAGGTCAAATATCACCGCTGGGAATAAAACAATTGAGTTTGAGGCCAACTGATCTCAAGTGGCTGAGCTGCACCTGTTTCCCTGTAAGACCTCCGAGTATATACAGGCCGAGATGTTTACGTCTCTCTGATGTGCTGCTCTCCTAAAGCCTACTGAGGAAACACATCAATCAATCACTAAATGATTTACTGTTATTATTATAATGCATTATAATGTGTTTATAAGTTAGTTTGAGTACTTTTGCTTAAAGTAAAGTGAAAAAATAGAATTAAATCTATGCAAAAACATCACAAAACGATGTAAAATATATTTGTACTTATCTTAAAGTAAACAAAGACCACTTAGAGTAACGTATAATCACATTATAATGCATTATAACAGTGATTATAATGAATTACAACTATGGGAACTATAATAAACTATGATCATTGCAAAAAAATGTCAGTGATTGTCCAGCAATTATGAAATATTATGATACTTCACCTTATTAATCATTATAAAAATGCTTTAAAGCATTACGGATATTTACAAGTGCTTATAACTATGATTATACAGTGCTATCATCAGATTATAATGCAATATAATATAATAATGGAGGAAAAAAAAAAAAAGAAAAAAAACTAGCCAAGCTTAGAGGCTATTAAACTTACGTCCAAACATACAATAATCCTCCTAAAAGACATCAAATTAAAGTTTTACAACTTATAAAGCGAACATACACTTTTTATTTTTGCTACCAATAACTCTCTTTATAAATTATTTCTCTCTTATTTGTCCCTTATCAGCGAAAACTACTCAAACCTGAGGAGGAGACCGAAGAGGAAAAACAGTTCAGAGCCATTTATCAGCAGATAGCTGGTGAGGTGAGTAACGTTACTCAGAGAGGAGAGAGGACGACACTGGGACTGACTGACTGTGATATACTATAACACATTATTCCTTCCTCCATCAGGACATGCAGATCTGTGCCAACGAACTCAAGATGATCATGAAGAACGTACTCTCCAAACGTGAGTTCACTGGAAACGTTAAGATCATTATTATATAGTTGTGTGATCAATCATACTGAGCTGTCCTCTTCCACAGATAATGAAGTAAAGACAGACGGTTTCAGCCTGGAGACGTGTCGCAGTATGATCGCATTGATGGATGTATCCTTTCACCTTTCAGTTGTAGCATCAGCAGGTTGTTGGTTTGAATCCCTCTAGTGACTGAGGCTAGTGAATGGGCAGAACTGTAACATCCTCAGTTACTCAGCTGAGACACCAACAGGCAAACTTCTTTTCCTAAATACTCAACGCACAGCCAAAGTTAAAGAGGTAACACATCTTTTACTTATCAGCAGGGATGTCTATTGATTCAAATATATAATCACGATTAATAGCACATTTTGTATCTGTTCAAAATGTACCTTGAAGGGAGATTTGTCAAGTATTTAATCCTCTTATCAACATGGTAGTGGACAAATATGCTGCTTTATGTAAATGTATGTATATATTTATTATTGGAAATCAATTAACAACACAAAACAATGACAGATATTGTCCAGAAACCCTCACAGGTACTGCATTTAGCATAAACCAATATGCTGAAATCATAACATGGCAAACTGCAGCCCAACAGGCAACAACAGCTGTCAGTGTGTCAGTGTGCTGACTTGACTATGACTTGCCCCAAACTGCATGTGATTATCACAAAGTGGGCATGTCTGTAAAGGGGAGACTCGTGGGTACCCATAGAACCCATTTTCATTCACATATCTGGAGGTCAGAGGTCAAGGGACCCCTTTGAAAAAGGCCATGCCAGTTTAGTGCAAGTTTGGAGCGTTATTTAACCTCCTTCGCAACAAGCTAGTATGACATGGTTAACACGGTAACTTTGACAGCCCTAATCTTTAATTATTTATTGTTGATGGCAAAAGCGCAAAAGGAAAGTACCAGTACTACAAAAAAAGAATCAAATGCACCTTTAAAATTGGCTCTGTGTTGGTTTTCCTATAAGTGACTCTCTCTCAGACTGACGGGACGGGGAAACTGAACCTGCAGGAGTTCAAACACTTGTGGAAAAAGATCAAGGAGTGGCAGGTAGGACCGTCGTAACCGATCTAGAGCTGCTGCTCATGTTTAACTAACATCTATCTGACCGTCCATCTCCTCCTGATGTGTCTCCAGCTGATCTTCAAACGATACGATAACGACAAATCTGGCTCCATCAGCAGTTTTGAGATGAGGAACACTGTTAATGATGCAGGTGAGCAGCACCAAAGAGAATTAACCACCAACAGGATGTTTATATGCATACGGTCGGTAGGGCTGGGCCGTATGGAGAAAATCAAATACCACAATATTTTTTACCAAATACCTCGATATTGTCGGGTTGACTATTGGTGCTTTCAATAAATATTTACACAATGAGATTTTAGACAAATAATCCTCAGTATTGTGGATATAATGACTAAGTGGGTAAAAGGGAAATAATAGAAAAGCTAGAACAGTCTGGTGAGTTCAGAAAATCACATCACTTTACTGTAACGCAGCCTTTAAAACCAGGAAAAGACAACACTGACGCCATATTACGATATCCAAAACCTAAGACGATATCTAATCTCATATCACGATATTGATATAATATCGATATATTGCTCAGCCCTTACATACGGACTATTTCCAATTTTGGATTCGATGCATTTCCAGAACTGATAATCTAAATTTAAATTGGAATAAAGCATAAATAAAGCTTTAATTTTAAGTTAACAATATAATATTATAAAACAACTGTTTAAGGGTTAAACTCCCAGCTTTGTCCTAATTTTTCTCAGAAGTCACAGCCTCTTGTTAGAAACCTGTAACATGATATAATCCTGATCTGTGTCTTCTCCACATGAAGGGTTTCACCTCAACAAGCAGCTTTACGACATCATAGCGATGCGCTATGCAGACGAACACCTCAACATCGACTTTGACAGTTACATCTGCTGCTTTGTGAGACTAGAGGGAATGTTCAGTAAGTACACACCAACACACCTGAGCTTTTTACCTTTTACCTGAGGTCTTAAAATGCAGAATATTTTACACTTTTTATGAATCTTTGCACGGCCACATCTAACTTATAGGACCCACTAACTGCAGCTTCGTCCTGCATCAGTTTAAGATTTATGAAGAGATGAATGAAGACTGATTTGTTGTGTCTCTTGCAGGAGCTTTTAATGCTTTTGACAAAGACGGAGACGGAATAATCAAGCTCAACGTCCTGGAGGTAAACCTGTTATTCACAACATGATATTCTAAATCTGAGCCGTTTGATATTTATATGTTATTTTCTTTGTGATAAGACTATTAAGACTAGAGCTGCAACGATTAATCGATTAATTGTCAACTATTCAATTAATCCCCAACTATTTTGATAATCGATTAATCAGAAAAAAACCCAAGTCTAAATCCTCTGGTTCCAGCTTCTTAAATGTGAATATTTTCTGGTTTCTTTACTCCTCTATGACAGTAAACTGAATATCTTTGAGTTGTGGACAAAACAAGACATTTGAGGACGTCGTCTTGGGCTTTGAGAAACACTGATCCACGTTTTACACCATTTTATAGACCAAACAACTAATCGATTAATCAAGAAAATAATCAACAAATTAATCAACAATGAAAATAAAATTATTAGTTGCTGCTCTAATTAAGACGAAGGTCATCAAAGTTCATTCTTAAAATTAGTATTAAAGTATGAAAGTTGTAGTTTGGCTAAACATTCCCAATTTAAGGTCAACTTACTGTGTTTTTCCAGAGCTTTTAACCATAACACACAGTCTTCAAACTTGCTTACAGTCTGAGTAACCAGAAAAAGAGAAACACCTGTTGCCTTTCAGTAAATACTATTAGTTACTACTACTACTTTTACTACTAATACTTACTTTTACTACTAGTAAAAAAAGTAAAGTAGTCAAAATGCAATCTCAAAAGAGGAAAATAAAAAATATATTTTTTGAGTTACTGTCATGTTGGATTACATTACACTGACACGTGTTTCTAATATTTTGTCCACTTAATCTTCATATATAGATGACCAAAAATATCAGAAAAAAACAGTCCAATACAACACCACAAACTATGACCTAAAAAAATGACCATGCATTATATTACTATCTAAAGTGTCTTGTAGTTTTCTGGTCACTCAGTGTGTTCTGTTGGTATACTTTCAGAATGAAACCGTTTATGCTCATAAAGTGTTTCTTTGTCTCTCTCTCTGCAGTGGCTTCAGCTCACCATGTATTCATAAATCACCTTGTTGACCGCTGATGTAGCTGCAGACGGTTGGAGATCACGTTCATGACTCAACTCTCCTCAACCGTCTCTTAATTTTTGTTTTTGCACAGATTTTGGGATTACAACAAAGTCTTGGGTTCACAAATCAGACGTTTGAGGATTTCTCTAGTTTTTATGTCAAGTTTAGATTTCTCTCATCACTCAGACTATGATGGTTTAGATCAATGCTATTTTATCTTATTTTTATGTGACTGACATAAAGGGTATCTTTGGTATTTTTAACCTGGACTCTATTTTCTCATGTTTTTGTGTCTAATGGGGACAACAACTTTTTACAGTTTTTCTCATTCGCTTTGGCTCAATTCTTGAATTACATTTTTTTTTTTTTCAAAACAATAAGTTCAAACTTCTTAACAATTAGTTTGTTGTTCACAATAGATTTTAATTTCTCATCCATTCAAGCAAATTGCACATGTTTTGGCACATGTGCAAAGAGTCAGTACAATAACCATTTGCACATGTCTTTCTGATCAACCCTGCAGAGAAATAAAACGTTTTTCTTACCTTTGGCTTGGTCCGTCTGTTTGTTATTGTGACCAAGTCCTGCTCATCAAGGACAAGTCTGGTTATGATGCAGAAAACACCTCATCCACATTGTGGAAATCATCTAAATATTCAGCCATGACTAAGCTACGCTTTCTGTACTCC
Source organism: Adelosebastes latens (assembly GCA_916700685.1). Lineage (NCBI taxonomy): Eukaryota > Metazoa > Chordata > Actinopteri > Perciformes > Sebastidae > Adelosebastes > Adelosebastes latens. The sequence continues at coordinate 67,226 of CAKAKR010061308.1, read as the reverse complement.
ATCACAACAAACTCTGCCCGGCTGGCACTCACATTTCCACCATGGATGTATTCCTCTATTCCACCGTTGACTTCTGGCAACTCGCGAGATCTCAGAACGAGACATCTCCTCCTTCTTCTTCTTCTTCTTCTTCTTCTTCTTCTTCCTGCAGACTAGGGACGGTTTAGTGCATTGCTGTTTTCTCTCTGGGACCTACAGTAAATCTCGCAATTCGGGACTCTTTCCATAATGTCAGACACTTATAATAACAATCAGAGCCTGTCATGGCAAAAACATATTTACAAGCACTTTTAGTGGACGTAAATGGTTCCAGCTTGCCCCAAAAGCACCATATTGCAGCCTGTGTTGTCCTTATTAGTCAGTTGGACACACAAACATTGGAAAGTAGGGTACTGGTTGCTGCTAAAGTTCCTAAGTTGTGAAGAATATTTGGTTAGTAATGCAAAGCTAGAAGTATCATGGTACCCGTTCCACAGGGGCGTTTTTTATGGCGAGGGATCGCCTCGCTTCCAAGCGTTGAGACGCTTGATGGGCTGCCACTAGACACTCGGCACCTGATTGGACGAACGCTTTCCCTCGTGGGTTGCTGCTCCCAGCTTTAAAACCGGAACCAACATGGCGGCTTGTTTAGAAACTTTCTTCTCTTGTATCATAAAAATAGTTCACGAAATGTATTTTTGAAAACATTTTATGCAAGAAATAAGATGCAAATAAGTTGCTGACTCCGTCTTTATTTTGGATCGACAACGCTTAGTTTAAAAGTTTCTCTGGAGTTTCCAGAGGTGGCGAGGCGCGAGGCGGCGGACGCCCCTGATTTGCATAAAGACCTCAACTTTATGCAAATGAAGAGCGGACAACGTAACGCCCCGTCTCTTGAATTGCGCTGCCACGCTACCAGAATGCATTGCACGGCTGCTTCCATAAATGAATGGGAAGCGTGGGAAGGATGGAGAGGTGGACACTGTAAATGATATTTGTATTTTTTATTGCTGTACACATACAGTAGGTATTAAACACAAATCAAATACACACTGTACAGTATAACATACAAAAACGAAGGCGTGACTTTAAAACAGCATTTACTCTCTGGACCGTTTGGTCTGACAACTTTCAATACGACTCCTTCCATTTGCCCAAAACACAAATGTGTGTCATATAAAGTGATCTACTGTTGGGAACGAGCACATTGCCTGGAATAACTCTCTGGGAAATGTGGAAATATAAATGAATAGATGGTTTATATATGTCATGATGTATGAGCAAACCTCTCAGACATTTTAAAGGTATCAAGTGTGAAAGGATTAATTAAGGATTCATTGTCTTGAATGTCAGGAACAATAACAACTTTCTGATTCAAAATCTGACTTAAAAGCAGGCTGGTAGAGATGCTACTTTTATTCTTTATACAGAAAGTACAGCAGGCTAAATGCTGGATTTTAAACTCTGGAGTTCCCAAACTGCACCTTCTATAAATAATACCGTATAACAGCAAGTTAAGCCTGTTTATCGTCTATGTACGCTGGTCCCCTCTACACCGAAGTGACGACAATCTCAGGACTTGGAAAAGGATTTGAAAATCCTCCTGACAATCCTCAGAGCCCTGACCCTTTCTAAAACTACAAGAACGAGGTGTGAGGTTGTGACATCAAAGTGTGGAGTACTTTAACTTGTAACTTCAGCTTAACTGATGCCACGGCTGTCGGGTCGGTTGTATCACAGCAGCTCAGTTATAGGTTCTTGCATAACTGAAGTGTCATTGTGGCAGAAATTTCCAAAAATTTTGCATATTGAAATCCTTCAATTACACGTGCATTTTGTGGATGATAACCATCTGAGAAAATGCATCATTGGAACAGACTTTGGGTGAGTAAGACCTGTTGTATACAGTCAGAGTTGTTGTAGAACTTATAAGTGAAAATGAGAATATCTAATTAACGAGAACGTCGTCAACCCTGCCTTTAAGGTCTGAGGTTGTGGGGAAAAAAAGACATCACAGACACTTAATAAATGATCTTAGTAGTAAGTAGTAAATCCTCTTTAAATAACAGTCTGTTTACAGGTCTTGGGGAGTGCGACTGTATGTGTGAATAAAGTTGTTTAGTGGCTCCAGAGAGCTGCATGAAATCCGATAAAGTGCCTCAAGTGATGTCAGCTGTGGAGGTGTGGAGTTAGAAAGAAGTGAGCTTACCAGACCTCTGTAGCTCGCTCTTCATCTCTGCTCGAGGCTACATTAGCCAGCACTAGCAAACACACCCGAATCACACGGTTCGAGGTGCATTGTGGGTATTGTAGGCTCCAGGTTTTTAACAAGGAAGACAAGAAATGGAATAAAGACAATCATCTCTGGTTCTGCTGCATCGATTTTGATCCTTTTTTTTGGTGGAATACTCCTTTAAGAAAAACTCCTGTGAGCGTGCAGACAGACGGAGTCACAAACCGGGTGTTGATATGTGATGTATTTTGTTCAGGTTCAGACACTGTGGAGTTTCTGCTTCGCTGTTCATAAACAGATTCAGACAATATTAAAACCTCCAAAACATGACCGATTCAGGAAGGAAGTTCACAACTACAAGCGGCTTCGCAAAAAGCTACTCGGAGGTGTTTTATACCAGTGCTGCATAGCTGTAGAAATGTTCTGAATAATCTGCTTCACATATACTAATGACACATATCTGAAGAGGCTCACTGTACGATATATATTTACGGTGAACAAATCCACGTCATGAGTTCACAGTGACAACAAAAAACTTCCAAAAAAAATAGAGTAATTACTGATAACTCCAGATAAGTGATGAAGTAAATACCTGACAATAGTTATTTTAACAGCAGGATTGATTGTTAGAGAGTGAACGTCTCAATAATACGGTCACACAACGGCTTCAGGGATCAATAACAAGGGGTCCGTCTAACATACAACTGTGCACAAGACCAAAGAGATGTGATCAACACCTCAGAAGCTAGAAAATAACAGGAAAAAAGAATTACCTCCCACTGGAAATTAATGGAAAATAAAACCGAAAATCCTGAAAAGAACAACCTCATCTGCTGCATCGCTTCACCGCCGCCGCCAACGCCGCCGTCGTCAAGGCTGCACTTTACTGTCGTTCTCCACGTGGCTCTGCATGTGTTCAGGCAGCGTCTGCAGGAAAAATACACAAAGACAAGACTGAGGAACAGTTCTCATCCTGAAAGCTGCACATATTATTATATATATTAGTGCTGTCAATCAATTAAAATAGTTAATCGCAATTAATCGCAAATTAATCACACATTTTTTATCTGTTCAAAATGTACCTTAAAGGAAGATTTGTCAAGTATTTAATCCTCTTATCAACATGGGAGGGGGCAAATATGCTGCTTCATGCAAATGTATGTATATATTTATTATTGGAAATCAATTACCAACACGAAACAATGACAGATATTGATCCAGAAACCCTCACAGGTACTGCATTTAACATAAAAGATATGCTCAAATCATAACATGGCAAACTGCAGCCCAACAGGCAACAACAGCTGTCAGTGTGTCAGTGTGCTGACTTGACTATGACTTGCCCCAAACTGCATGTGATTATCATAAAGTGGGCATGTCTGTAAAGGGAAGACTCGTGGGTACCCATAGAACCCATTTACATTCACATATCTGGAGGTCAGAGGTCAAAGGACCCCTTTGAAAATGTCCATGCCAATTTTTCCTCGTCAAAATTTAACGTAAGTTTGGAGCGTTATTTATCCTCCTTCACTACAAGCTAGTATGACATGGTTGGTACCAAAGGATTCATCAGGTATTCTAGTTTTGCCAGTATCTTCTCTCTAGCTTTAAAACTGATTTATGATTTAACAAAACACCTGGGATGAAAAGTGGAAGTTGTGTATGGCGTGAAGATGGCGTCGCTTCATTACCTGCTGAACTGACTGCTGTGTGCCAAAGAAAGTGCTGCAGCTTCTCCAGCGACATTTGACCGCTTGCAGGTTGGGGTTGCTGTGATCTCTGACGAGGTGCTGCAGAAGATGCTCCGCCATGCCGAAGATCATAGCGCAACTCTGCCACTAAACAAGAGGGCGAAGGTCACGAGGACGCACGTTGAGATGATTCAGAAAATATCGACAAATCGTGTAATCATTAAATATCTTCAAGAAGAAGAATGTTGGATATTTTTCTGTGTGAAGTCACTGATTATATTGATCTAAATCATATTTATAATATACTTAAAATATTTAAATATCCCTTTATGATTCCCTCTGTGTATAATGACGTTGAGTCGTTACCCAGCAGCGGTAGTTCTTCATCAAGTTGAGCTTCACAGCTTGAACGCTGCCATCATAACAGCCCGTATAGACCTGAATGGGACAAACAACGGTAGATACATAGTTGAACAATATCCATCCATCTTTTTCCAAAATTAATCTTTGTCATGCAAGTTTAAAAATGATGGCCGGGCCAGTTTTAGTCCACGTACCACACTCTTATGTACGGCCATGCACATCACCATGTCACTGTGACCCCCGTACACCTGCAGGCGGTCATGGGACTGGAAAGACACAAATATATAGATATAGATGATTCACCTGATGCACACGATTTTGTTGAAATACATTACACAAGACATCTTCAGGAAGTCAAATTTAAAGGTTCCCTATACAATATATTTTTTAAGACACATAAAGGCTTCAAAATTCACGTTAAAATCTCTTCAGCTTGTGTTAACCACAGACTTTATTTCAGCCATCTAACTAAAAACACATTGACTTCCAGATGAGGGAACAGGAAGTGCTAAAATGCTGACTCATTTCTGTGTTTTAGGACTCATTCCTGCATAGAGAACCTTTAAGATCTCTTTTCAAATGGTGGCCTGACTGTACCTCACTTCTAACGCTGCACATGGAAACTGAGAAGTCAATTAGTAATTAGTAAAGGAAAATAAATTATATTCTACAATGGATGGTCAAGCAATATGAACTGAATGAAAGTGATTGACATGCTAATATTGGCTTTTTCTTTTGATTTGAGGTCTTAAATTGAGAAAATTCAAAGCCTTCTCTTTCGTATTTTATCAACATTTATACACAAACCACTCATTCAGAAATCCGTGTCAAACGGCCGGCCGGTTTCGACTTCTGGAAGCACACATCATTGTAAGATTGCGTCATAGACACTGTACCTGTAGCTCATAAACTCGGACCATTTTATCCAGACAGGCCGTCACCATCACTTTCCCCAAGATGACTATCGATGTGACGGCATGATCGTGACCCTTGTAGATACGAACCAGCTCACCCGTCTGCAAATAAAGATGGACGTGACAGTGAACGTAGTTGAAACAAACCCAGGCAGACACTCGGCATAAATTAACATTTACATATTTCAAGATTATGAATCAAAATAATCTCAACCTTTTTACTGTTATGTCGGTCACCTCGGTAACTATATCTGTGGTCAACTTTCAAGACACAAGCGCAGGCGCACTTCTGAGAACGCTCAGCTGGGAGAGCAATTTGGAGGCGCAGAGTTTTTTCAGCTGGGACGCTCTGGTTGCGTCTGGTTGCTATGATACGGAATATATCCGCAGAAGTAATCATGTCGGCACAAGGTAGTGAGCTTACTCAGGATGAAGGGAAGGCTGAAGCAAGTAGGGAGAGGGAACAGAGCTGCCGGTCTATGTGGGCGAGGAAACATCTCGGTGAGTATGATCATTCGATTCAGATACAGATTCTGATCAAATTTATTATCCCACACGGCCCCTGATAGATTTGTGATGTTAAAAGGCATTAAAACAAACTGCCGGTGCCTGTCCATCGATACTCATAGATGATTGAAACTCCTGTGAATCTTTAACACTTACGTGGATGTTGTGGGCGTGAACAGACGTGTCACTGGAGCCGCTGAAGACCAGGTCGTTCACCACCTGGAAACAACAAAGGAAATATAATTCAGTACACCTGATATACCAGTAATAATCTATTTGATGATCTACACGTCAGCTATAAGTAACAGAAGAACTGACCTTTTTAAACCAAACTTCAGTCAAAATACAGCCATTTATATTAGTAAGTAAGTATATCCAGCTTTAAGAAGATGTAATCTGCAAGTGTCAACATCTGAATTTACAATTATTTTGCCTCCTTATCTGGACAAAAATCATTTTAAAGTTTAACAGTTTTCAGTGGGTTTATGTCCTCACCTTCATGCAGAGTACAGTTTTGGTGTGACCCTCCAGCGTGCGCAGCAGCAGGCCGTTCTTGGCGTCTCGTACGCTGATGCTGCTGTCGTAGGAGCCGACCAGCAGCACTCGGCGGGCGCCCTCCTGCGCCGTACCCAGACAGCTCACGCCTCGCGGGCCGTGGCACTCAAACAAATCCAAGTTCTTCAGAGTCTAACGGAGAGAGAGAGAGAGATCAGGATGAGGATGAAGAAAAATATGAGAGAGGGAGGGAGAGTTAACGGGGATACTGGCGGTTTTAAGGACCTGTCTGAACAATAATCTGGCAGACAAAGATAAAAATAAGACCGATGCTCTGAACAACGCTGCTAAATCATTTACAGATATGGAGATTTTCTTTAGCCTGGTCATTCAAATACCCAGTTTCAATGGTTGTCTTACTCAAGTTACAGCATAGGAGTGTTTCTTAATGTCCAGTATTACAATAATCTCACTCACCTTTAAGTCGTGACTCGCCACTGATCCGTTGGCGAGTCCAGCATACAGGATGTTCCAGGCAACATGCAAACACAACACTCTGTCTGACACAGAGATCTGAGACAGACACTTCGTGGTCTAATGGAGAAAAATAAATCACCAAGTAAAAAGAAATTAAAACAAACTAGAAGATAGGAGGCATTGGGTGTGTAATTTAAACCATCAGCAATTCAACAAATAAACTATAACTTCTGGGTATCACACTGAAACTATACCTGCGTCAGTAAAGCTGCTCTTTCTTGAACAAAAACCTGGATGTGTAATAACATCAACAGCTGAAACGATTCCCCGTCTAATGAGGGTTGAAAAGGAGTCCAGACGTTTAGTACCTTTATGCTGTAACAGCGGATGGTCTGGTCGCTGGAGCCGGTGTAGAGGTGCGCCGGCATGTTGGGGAGGGACGACACCCGCAGACAGTTGACTTTGTTTGTGTGACCCTCAAACACCGCTTGGCACTCCCTCGTCTGGATACACAGAGAGAAAATATACAGCTTATTATTTCACAGATTAGAATTTAATGGATCCGTTGTCTTTGCTGCTTGGTATGTCAAAATAATTATAAAATGTTTGAATAATAAATCCAAGATAAATATTAACAGCAGTCAGTAAAAAGTCTTACATGATTTTTGGTGTAAAAAGCAGAAAATGAACAGTCTGCGCGACACAGAGGGATTGTTTTGGTTTGATTATATTTGCTTATTGTCTGAAGATGGATACAGTTGTCAACAGGGACAACGTTTGGGGAAAATGGTTATACATTTTTTGGACGGAGATCAACATACCGTCAGACTGTAGGCCCGCGCTGTGCTGTCCCCTGAACACGTGTACAAGCGGCCCTCGTGAACATGGAGGCCGTGGACGGGGCCCGTGTGATTCGTGAAAGCTCCAACAGACGGCTCCTCGTCCTCGAGCTCGACCACTTCAACACACTCTGAAAAAACAAACACACAGTGATTACGGTGATTATCTTTGCATCTAAACATGTCCCGTGACACTTAATGCAAGCAGGTGAGACGACACTCACCTGGAGCAACACTGGCTTCTTTCACTGGCACAGCAGGCTGAACTCTTCTGAGGGGTCAAGAGAGAAAAGTCGGTCACATGTCACACGTACACAAGTAAAGTAACGTGTTCAGGATTCGACACCAGGCGTGTTCTCACCTCTCAGCATCATTTTTCTGAAACGTCTGTGTGCTCGAAGAATTAAACTCCACGCTGACGGACTTCTGAGGAGGCTCTTGGTGGACTGGAACATCTGGCGCTTCCTCATTGTCCGATTCCTCGATGTCGATGACCACCGGGTTGGAGGGCTCCATCATTTTGACGGAGGCGTCGCTCTCGTTCCCTCCATCGTCGTTGTCATCGTCTGGAGCTACAGCAGCAGCGACTGGCTTCTCTGCTGCTGCTGCTGCTGGCTCTTTTTCTTTAACTTCTTCTATGCAGAGATTTCCTCCCTCCTCTTCCTCAGAATCACTGTCAACCGACTGTGCTTCTTCTCTCGCTAACGTCACTGTCTGCTGCCTGGCAGACGATTCAGGGACATCATTAGTATTTGGTGAAGTAGGGCGCTCTGTTTTGAGTTGTTTGACGGCGGTAACGGCAGCTGTAGGTGCAGCTAAATGTGGTGACGGAAGCAGCAGTGAAGGGAGCAAATCAGAAGGAAACAAGGACACAGGCTGGTTCGCAGGTACCTGCTGAAGTGCATCAGAGTTACAGGGGACCGTTTTGGCAAACTGACCAGCCTGTCCAGCTGTGGATGGTTGGAAGATTTCTTGCTTTACTGGCATGGTTGGTGGCAGGACAAGGGGGCTGATGGAGGATGCTGGGATAGTGGGAGATGATTGCTGGCTAGAGGAGGAGGAGGAGGAGGAGGAGGAGGGGAAGGCACTAGAGGAAGGAAGGGGAGAGAGTCTGGGCTGCACGGCAGCAGCAGATGAGGTGGAGGCTCTCTCTGCTCCGACGTATCCTCCTGAAAGAAGGAAAGAGGTAAATGTCTTGTTGCGTATGAAGCCGTTTAAAGCAAAGGGTAAATCTGCTGTACCTTGCATCCCTTGCAGGATTTCAATGCGCTGCGCTCTCAGACTGTTGACCTCAGAAGTAAACTATAACAGCAGGAAGAACAATTTAATAATGTGACATCTTAAGGAAACGGTTATAAAAGGATGTGTGTGTGTCTTCATTAGTGGAGGTACCTGCTGTCTCAGTAGCAGCAGTCTTTGGACTTCTGTGTAGGCAGCCTGCAGGGCGTTGCGGACCTGGACCAGAGACTTGTCCAAATCCTGCAGCGAGTGGCTCAGCTCGTCCTCCCTCAGAGACACGGCCAGCAGCTGGTCCATCGGGCCCTGGTCTGTTAGGGACGAAAACAAGAGAAGAATACACTGAGATTTGACTTCTTTTTTTTTTTATCCGACGACCTGACAAAACGTCGTCCATCTAAATAAATCTGTGGTTCAGAGTCAGAGCACAGGCGTCTTAGTCAATTAGTCGACTAATTGGTCGTTTTGGTCTCAGTCGACTAAGATTTCTTTAGTCGTTTAGTCAATTTTATGCTTTTTTTCATGCTGAATGACTTATTTCCAAACAAACTTCTGAGCACATCTCTGGTAAACATCGGATTTTATGTGAGTCTTTGTGGAGAAACTCAGTTTCACAGATCTGTCGATTAAATCAACTAATCGATTAGTGTTAGCAGAGTAAGAATTTCTTTGGTCGAGGACGACAGCCCTAAAAATGATAATGTCTGAAAAAGTTTCACTGTATGTTAAAATTACACATTATGAAACTTGGAAAAATAAAGCACTCAAAATATCAGAAATGACCTTTGTTTGACTTTGTTTTCTTCTTTTTTCCACCTGGCTCCTGATCAGAAACGCCGTCATACTGCAAGAACACACAATAATTAAATTCAAATAATAAAAAATGTATCAATTAAGTTGGTTGCAATCTGCAACCACACCACTAGATGCCGCCAAATCCTACACACTGTCCCTTAACAACACTGTGTACTACTCACCACGTTGTGTTTCCTCTTGCTGGGGCTGCTGTCGCCTCTCGAATCCCCGTTCTCATCCTCCAAGCGTGGCTCCACCTTCACAGAGACGGCGTCGAGCGGCTGACTGCTGCAGCCTTCCTGCGCTGCACCAGGGGGCTCCGATGGCAGCTCCGAAGGCTCCTGCGTCTGAGAACTTGACTGCGTTTCTGTGCGAGAGTCATTATGTGTTGTGTTCTGAGGCGGAGGAGGAGGAAGTCCGGTGCAATGTGCACCTGGAGGACGTTCTGGGACCGACTCCCAGTGGAAGCCTTCTGACAGAGTCTGGTTGTTGTCTATTGTCCAGGCTTGTGCTGAGCTGCTTTCTTTGTCAGACCGACGGTTCGCCAGCTCAATTCCAAACCTGTTACCACACAGAATTAAAACAACAGATAAAAAACGTCTGTTTGGCAAACAAAACAGATACAGCTTAACCTCTTTTACGATACCTGGTTCGGCTGAGCTGTGTGTTAAAACACTGCCTTTAAAAACTTCATAAAATACTGTGGTGGTCTTTTTTCTGAATAGTTTCTATAAGACGAGGCCTTAACGCGACTAAAACAACACTCCAAGTGGATTTTGTCTAAACAATGTTTGTTTGGTAATTATTTCAATATTTCAGTTACAAAATCAACGCACGAGAAATTGTATTTTTACTTTATAATATTTTTGTTTTTATATTGAATGTACATACTTGATTCTTTTTTGTTATCATATTTACATTGTTATCGATCTTATTTGTTATAATCTAAGTTTTACTTGATCATATTTCATTATTATAATAAAACTACTCCATTTGGAGTCAAAATTATACAATTTAGTTGTGTTTTATTGATTTTCTACTGTGCACAATGGTAGAATGTGATGATGAACAGGGTAAATGTCATGGTCAGAGGCTCCACTGTGTGCACTTAGCCTCCTGTAGTGGATATCAGTAGTATTTTAGAGCCAGATTCCCTTTCAAGAGGTAGAAAACCCATTTCGCACACTTTGGGTATCCAAGTGGCCAAATGGAGGTCTTACCTATCAATAGAGACCAGGATCATGCATATAGACCTGGTAGTTGTGGAGCTTTTCTTGATTTATTTTGGGTATGTCTGTCTAGGTGAACCACACCTTCCAGCACCCTAAAGAGGCTTAAGAGGTTAACAGGCAAGAGGAGGTTTACCTGGGCAAGCCTCTGGCCCTCCCCAACTTCTTCCTCTTGTTCTCCTCATATATCTCCCTCCAGCTGGTCCGACTCTTGGCTCCTGATAAGGTGAGCAGTTTATTCAGGGTTGGTTTAAGCGCAGCCTCTTTCCCCCCCTGAACTGTGGCTGATTTGTGGGCGATTCGAACCTTGGGGGCGGCGTTCAAGTTGGGCTCGGAGGGTGCGATCGAACATCTGCTGAGAGAGGACTGGATGTCGCAGGGAGATATTCTCTCCCCCCTGTTTGATGGTCCATTTGAGTCGCTTGCCAACGTTGAGCTCTTCTCACTTTGCGGAGTCGTAACTTGTGTCATTTTGAATGTTCTCTGCTTTGGTTTAGGAGGAGCGATACCGGAGGGACTGACACCAGAGGGACCGACACCAGAGGGACCGACACCAGAGGGGGATGAAGGAGCAGAGCTGTTGACCTGCGAGGATTGCACAGATGTAGCTGCAGCAGCATTCTTGGCGTAGTTTCTTAAGGAGCCACCTGCCGGCTTCTCTTTATCAGCTCCAGCTTGTCGCGCGGCGGTACGATCGGCTGTCCGGACGCCCACCTCGCTGCTCTGCTTCCGGGCTTCGCGGTCAGCTCTACACGGCTCCCTCACGCCCAGCGCTCTTCTGATTTGCCGCAGCATCGCGCTGACGTCGACATCCCGTATGGGAACTACGTTGGCGGCGGATCCGTTTGCTGGAGCGGGTTGAACTGACCCTTCTTGTCCTGAAGATTCCGCACTCTCATTCTGGCCTTGATCGAAGATGATGGCTCCGTTGTGAGGAAGGTGATCACTGGTGAATTCTCCGTCGTACTGCTTGTTGTAATAGTCATTCTGGCAGACGGCAGGCCGTGCGGTCCTTTTGGGCTTGTTAGCTGCGCCTCCTTGGGTGTTATACAGTCTTCTAACTGTTTGGGAGCCCTCAATTTTGACAGTAGCGTTAACGTCATACGTCAGCTGCTGAGCAGATTGTGTGTACTGGTCTCGAACAGAAGGGTAACGAGCGGCTGGATCTCCTGGCAAACACGCCAATCTCCCACTTTGATTCTGCAGAGTTGAACTGAACACTTTATTCTCTTTGTTTTGAACAACAGCATTGTTTCTTCCTTGCTGGTAGGTCTCCTGTTGCAATGTCCTCCTCATGTTCACTTGTTTCACCACTGTGGACACCACTGGGATGTTTCTGCTGCCTCCCTGTAGCATCTCTGCACGCTGCTGACCAGCTGCCTGCTTCAATTTCTTTCTTCTCTTTCTCACTGCTTTCTTCCTGCAATGGAAATTAAAAAAAAGTCATTCAAACATGTGACCTCACAGAGAGAATAAAATGCAAACAGATAAACAGGTGAAAATATTACTCCTCTTTTTTCAGTGTCTTGTTTCTCTCCCTGATCCGGCCCATGGTGTCTGTGCTCAGAGTCTTACACAGAGCGAGAGGCTTTATCTTTCTATTCATCAGGATCTTCAGCTTTACTTTGTGTTGAGCGGTGGAGATGTGCTGAGCATACTCATCTAATCCCATGGAGGAGGCCTTACACGCCTGACATTCATGGAATGAATCCCTGTGAATGGAACAACATAAACAACATTTCACTCATAAAAATTGATTAAAGGTCCCATATAGTGCTCATTTTCAGGATCATACTTGTATTTTGTGTTTCTACTAGAACATGTTTACATGCTGTAATGTTCAAAAAAACCTTTATTTTCCTCATACTGTCAGCTTGAATATACCTGTATTTACACTCTGTCTGAAACGCTCCGTTTTAGCGCATTTTGACGGAATTACAACAGAATTGCGTTGCCTGGCAACAGCTTGGGTCCATGTTTACTTCCTGTCAGCTGATGACATTCACATACACTGCAACCAGGAAATAAACTGGGACACATTTAGAATGTTTACATTTAAAATTGTGTAAAGGGTCTAAATATTGTATATTTATGACATCACAAATGGACAGAAATCCTGACAGCTTGTTTCAAATGCAGAGTTTCTGAATACGGGCTGTGTGTATTTCCCTGTGGATTGAGTGTTTCGATACTTTCACAGTATTTATATAGGACTTAAACCTGCTTTATAATAGAAAAAAACATGAAAATCTCACTTTTCTTATAATATGGGAAATCAGGTAGACATTTGTATATCTGACAGATATCACTCACTTGCCCAGCACTGTCTCCAGCTCTCTGTGGTGCAGCATACCGTGCACATGCTCTTGAGCTTCCTGTAGTTAAAGAGACATAATGTCAAGATTATAGCTCATTTGGGGGAAAACACATACTAGTTAACACTGCTACTCATTTAAATGTCACTTACATGTTTTAAATAAGACTTGCGACACAAATCACAGTAGACTTTTTTGGCCTTCTGGGAGGGTTTTGCGTTGTTGTTCTTCTTCTTCACAGGGGTTTTACCCAACTTATCCTGCGGGGTTTGAACCTTTGCCATGTCTGAGAACAGATAACAGCACAGTGTGTGAAGGAGCTCTATCCATCGCAGGTCCTTCCTTCCTGCAGCTGTCAGACTCCACAACCAGCACTGCTCCCAGTAGACCACTTACACACCAAAAAACTGACAATAACCTGATATTTTCAGGTGGAATTTCATTGATTCTCACTGTGCAATATCATTTTCCACTTGTGCAATTTTGTTAATAGTCTGTTTATTGTCAATACTGTATATACTGCTCCTATTTTTATACTTCCTTCTATTTAAATGGTTCATATTTTGTTACACTTTGTTTAGCTCTTTTTTTTACTGTGTTAGCTGATGCATCTTGTTTTTTTGCACTATCCCCTTTGCTGCTGTACACTGCAAATGTCCCCACTGCGGGACTAATAAAGGAATATCTTATTCTATCTTATCTTATATGTGAAATAATTAGCTTTGCATTAAATATGAGGTAAATAAAGCCCACCTGCAGCGTCTCAATAGCATCACAGAAGACTGGCTACAGCCTACAGGTTATATACTGTTATATAGATATACTGGTATTTACGTTATATCAGCATTAAGGTGAATTCTGGACAGTTTATAAACAACAATAACACAACAATCACAGTCTAATAACTCATAACAGCAGCTAAACGTGGTAGTTAAGTCAGAACTAGCCTCGTTAACGTCTAAATGTGACTAAATATAAACCGTTACAACACAAAGGAGATGTTGGGAGAAGTTAACGACATCTTAGGTTCATTTTTAACGCGTTATAATGTACAAATATTGAGTTTAAATAGTAAATATCTCATAATTACCAGACACATTTCACATGGAAACACAATTCTACTGCAGCTCGGCCGCCATGTTTGGTTACGTAACGATGACGCTGACCAATCAGTGGCTGGAGATGAGACCGGAAGTTTTGGTAGTGGGCGGTTGGTGGGGTTGCCAGGTTGCGCTGGTTTCCGCCTAATTGGGCTACTTTTGATTTAATTGGGCTGGGGAAAAATAGAGTTTGGCTGGTAGATGAAATTTTGGCTGCTTTTTGTCGATACAAATCTGACCCCAGAATACATAAGTGATCTCTTAACACCCTATACGCCTGTATGTGGTCTGAGATCATCTGATCAGCTACTTCTTGCTGTTCCCAGGTCCAATTTTGTGACAAGAGGCGATCAGGCTTTTGCTGTCAGGGCTCCCAAACTCTGGACTGCACTTCCAATAGAGATACCATCATCTAACTCTGTATCCACTTTTAAAAAACTTTTATAAACACATTTTTTTAGGATAGCATTCCTATAAGTAGATAGACTGCACATATTACATTTATTTATTGCACATACTACATTTATTTATTGACTGTACACACTATGTTCACCCATTCACTCTGTATCTTTTATATCTCTATTATTGTTTTTATCATTTTTGTATACCTTTACCTCTCCTGTGTGTCACTCTGTTTGCTGATGTTGCTGCTTTGACACCTTAATTTCCCTTAAAGGTTCATCTTATCTTATCTTATCTTATAAATATATATAAGTATACATCCGTTTCTGTACGCATGTGTACATTTATACACATTTATGTGTATACATACTGTATATTTGTTTAATCAACTTGTCCTACCATTTTACCACTTCTATTATTATTGATATGTTCTGTGATGTTCTGTTTTAGCAGTTACCATATCTTTTACTTTATTTATCTGATTTTATTGTCTTGTGAAGCACTTTGTAACATCTGTTTTGAGAAGAGCTATATAAATAAATGTATTGTTATTATTATTATTATAATACTTAGCGGGGTTTTGAAAATATTGTGAAAACAAAATGATTTGGTCTGTTTCTTATTGAAAAGGGCAGGTTTTAAGTTATGATTAGGCTGGAAACTGGCGATCAGATCTGGCAACCCTCAGTCACTCGTTTTGTGTAGCCGCAGGCAGCAGCGTTCAATGCGGAAGTAGAGGAGTATCATCCCCCAAAACAAGACCAGAGCAGACCAGAGCAGCAGTCTGAGAGCTCTTTACGGTGTTTTATCGACAACTGACTGAATATTATCAAGTTAAAATGTGTAACGGTTGTGTGCAGAAAGAATATCCGGACCGGGTGAGTTCACTAACTAGATCTAACGTTAACTTAGAAACGTTATAGTTCATTTATAGATACAGACGTTACAGCTAGCTTAGCTAAATATTAAATGTTACAAATAAATATATCTTCAAATATACCTGCCTACCTGTCTGTCTGTCTGTTTGTCTGTTTGTCTGCCTACCTGTCTGTCTGTCTCTCTGTCTGTCTGTCTGTTTGTCTGTCTGTCTGTGTCTCTGTCTGTCTGTCTGTTTGTCTGTCTACCTGTCTGTCTGTCTGTCTGTCTCTATGTCTGTCTGTCTGTTTGTCTGTCTACCTGTCTCTCTGTCTGTCTGTCTCTCTGTCTGTCTGTCTGTCTGTCTCTCTGTCTGTCTGTCTCTCTGTCTGTCTGTCTGTTTGTCTGTCTACCTGTCTGTCTGTCTGTCTGTCTGTTTGTCTGTTTGTCTGTCTACCTGTCTCTCTGTCTGTCTGTCTCTCTGTCTGTCTGTCTCACTGTCTGTCTGTCTGTTTGTCTGTCTACCTGTCTGTCTGTCTGTCTGTCTGTCTGTCCGTCTGTCTCTCTGTGTACCTAGCTTAGCTTACCTGTTAGTAACGTTAATGAATGTAAAGTTAAAGGTTAATAACTCTGTAATGTGCTGGTATTGGTTCTCAGGGTAACACCTGTCTGGAGAACGGATCCTACCTGATGAACTACCAGAGCTGTGCCAGCTGCCATCAGAGAGACTTCGTGCTGATCAGCAATAAAACCACCGAGGAAGAGGATGGAGAGGAGATAGTCACCTATGACCGTTAGTCAACTTTATACCAACCAATAATTATGTTATGATTATGATGTTTATTCACTGATGGAGCTGTTTTTCAGGTTTGATCCAGGTCCCTTAGTTCAGTCTAAGGTACATCTTAAAGCTGCAGTAGGCAGTATATTTTTGGCATCATTGGGCAAAAATTCCATAATAACCTTTTAGCATATTGTAATTCAAGTGTTCTGAGAGAAAACTAGACTTCTGCACCTCCTCATGCTTTAGAAAATCTAGCCCGTGACGGGAGACTTTGACCAATCACAGGTCATTTCATTGAGAGAGCGTTCCTATTGGATGTGCTCCGGTCATGTGACCAGAACTTGGCGTTCCTTCACCAGATTTCTAATTTTACAGCTAAACCGTGCACTACAAGATGATTCTGAAAATATCTGAGGAGAGAGATAGGCATTAACGTAACATAATATTGATTCATATTTGATCAGCGCTGCCTAGTTTCACCGTGTGGTCGGAGTTCAGAGTGATTGACAGCCGGCTCTCATAGACAGCAGCTGGACAGCAGACCTCAGATCAGCTCTTACTGCTTGTTTTCCACCAGTATGTGAAATCTTGCAGATGCCGTTAGGAGCACCTGAGGACACAGAGGAACATGATTTTTTCAGGATACCTGTTTCATGTACTACTGTCACGATATAGCTACCGTTTTATAAAAATAACTTTTGCTTCAATCTCGCCTACTTCAGCTTTAATGCTGCAGCATGCAGTGGTATTTTAGACACTAATGTGCTTCCAACTATGTGGCAACAGTTTGGGGAAGATGCTTTTCCTGTTTCAACACGCCCAGGTCCATAAATGTTCTCTCAGTTTTGTGTGAAAGAATTTGGTCCGGCCTCCTGCACAGAGCCCAGAGGTGGAAGAAGTACGCAGATCTTTTACTTCAGTAAAAGTACTAATACCACAGTGTAGAAATACTCTGTTACAAGTAAAAGTCATGCATTCAAACCTTAACTTAAAGGTCCCATATCGTGCTCATTTTCAGGATCATACTTGTATTTTGTGTTTCTACTAGAACATGTTTACACGCTGTAATGTTAAAAAAACAACTCATACTGTCTGCCTGAATATGCCTGTATTTACCCCTCTTGTCTTAAACGAATCGACGGAATAGCGACGAAATTGCAACATAATTGCGTTGCTAGGCAACAGCTTGGGTCCATGTGTACTTCCTGTCAGCTGATGACATTCACATACACTGCAACCAGTAATAAACTGGGACACATTTAGAATGTTTACATTTAAATCTGTGTAAAGGGTCTAAATATTGTATATTTGTGACATCACAAATGGACAGAAATCCTGACAGCTTGTTTCAAAAGCTCAATTTCTGAATACGGGCTGTGTGTATTTCTCTGTGAATTGAGCATTTCAATACTTTCACAGTATTTATATAGAACTTAAACCTGCTGTATAATATAAAAGCCATGAAAATGTCACTTTTTACAATATGGGACCTTTAAAGCGCCCACAGCATGTTTATAAAGAATCCACTAACGTTCATTTCTTCCTCCAGATGTTTGCAAAAATTGTGACCACGTCATCGCCAGGCACGAATACACTTTCTCCGTTGTTGATGAATACCAGGTGAGGTTTCTCTACACTTCTTTTATTGACCATAACTATTCGTATAATGCTTCTTAGTTGTTGCCACTGTGTAGTGTTTCAGTGAAGTGTGTTTTGTGTTGTCCAGGAGTACACGATGCTGTGCATGCTGTGTGGAAAGGCAGAGGACTCCATCAGTGTGTTACCAGACGACCCCAGACAGTCTGCTCCTCTCTTCTAGTCCTCTAACCTGCAGGTCATGACTCACCTTTTAGATCCAGTGTCATCACCACGGACGTGTTGCTGGCTGCTGGCTTCAGGGGTTCCAACCCCTTTTAATCATCCATTCAACATTTTTATGCACATCTTCAATCAAGTATATTTGAAGTCCTCGGCTGTTTATAAACTACTGTATGCTGATATCAGTTGAGCAGAACATATCACTTTTTTTTATATCAACAAATATTCTGTATGTGAACTGATATGAACTGTAAATAAACATGTTTTACTAAGACTTTTATTACCGTCTGCATTTTACTGCTGATGTTGTAAAGTCAGAAGGACAGAAAAGGGAGTCTACCGTGCAGCCAGCATCCTCCCCCATTCAGTCCCCGGCCTGTCAGCAGTCTCTCTTTGCTTACGGGGACGTCTGTCTAAGAAAACAGCTGCTTCGACACAATCGGACAAGGGATTGTTCTCGGGGGACATGTTGCAGTCTGAGCTGGAGTGACTTGAGTTTAACTCGAGTTTTAAAAAAACACTTCATCATTTGAGCATGTTTAGTCAAAGTTTAACTGTCTACTTTGACTACAATTGTGTTTTGTACAATACAATGTAGACTGACTGTGAGTGGGAGTGTAAACTAGGCCAAATGACACTATCAAAACGTTATTCTTCACAATAACTACTACCTAACGAGTAGAATGACAGCAGGTCAACAACTTTAGTAGGTGTATACTTTAGGGGTGTGAATCCTAAAAGGCCCCACGATACGATATGTAACATTTTGCGATATGCTGAGTATTGCAATAAGACATATATTGCGATTTATAACCTTTTTTCAAATGAAAATTATGCAGTTTGTCAACATGTGTTTTATCTAATAAGATCCAGTTTTCGTTCCGTTCATCTCAGTTTTTCATTGTGTCTTTTCCCATTTATCTGATCACTGATAGTGCTGCTAAGATTTGGACTATTTCTTCCGTAGAAACTAGTTCATAAAATCCGTCCAGAGCTGCATTGATTAATTGATTAGTTGTCAACTATTAAATCAATTGTCAACTATTTTGATAATCGATTAATCGGTTTGAGTCATTTTTTAAGAAGAAAAAAAGTCTAAATCCTGAGCTACGATAAGCTGCGGCGGTCGCTCCCGAGCTCAACGAGCTGCGGCCGTTTGATTCTGAAGCTTTGTGCATCAAAACGAAAGTTGGGAAAAAGTTTAACTTTTAGCGGCGAAGTGCTGCCAGAGAGGACCAGCAGCCAATCAGTAGACTACTGCAGACTACAATATAGTGTACGTATTGAATACGTATACGTAACAGAAAAAGTCGCTTTGTCGCTGCATAATATTTGCGTTCCGTTTAAAAGTACTCATGACCAAAACAAGTTCCGAAAAAATATATATTGATGTGCAAATTAATCGCATGAAAAAAACGCCCCCAGTTTTTAAAGTAGAGGTGCAGCGATTAATCGATTAGTTGTCAACTATTAAATTAATCAGCAACTATTTTGATAATGGAGTAATCGGTTTGAGTAATTTTTTAAGAAAAAAAAGTCAAAATTCTGATTGCAGCTTCTTAAATGTGAATATTTTCTGGTTTCTTTACTCCTCTATGACAGTAAACTGAATATCTTTGAGTTGTGGACAAAACAAGACATTAGAGGATGTCATCTTGGGCTTTGAGAAACACTGATATTTCACCATTTTCCGACATTTTCTAGACCAAACAACTAATCGATTAATAGAGAAAATAATCAACAGATTAATCGACAATGAAAATAATCATTAGTTGCAGCCCTAAACCCGTCTACAGCCAACATCTGTGGATTATCCAGAGTAACTGAAGCACTGCTGCTGCTGTCATCGCTTTAAAATGTCCCAGTGTGTAGGATCAGGTGGTATCTAGCGGTGAGGTGAGCAGATTACAACCCTCTGAAGCCTTCCCGTGTGCATGGGAAGTGAGTGGTGAAGCAAGAGAGAGAGAGAGCGGCGACGACGGGAGCGAGTAACGTTAGGACACGCTCTTTATGTAGATATAAACGACTCATTCTAAACTATCGAAAACACAACAATACTTATTTTCAGGTGATTATACACTAAAGAAAACATACTTATTAATATCATATTCCATTTCTGCCACTAGATCCCCCTAAATGTTACACACTGGTCCTTTAATTGTATCGAGGTGGCGACAGACATCTTAACACTCCAACTCCAACTATCTGTATACCACTAGGAGTGAATGAGAACATGTAGGTGCATTGACCCTTTAATCAACGAAACCTGCTGCAGGTGTAGCCAGGAAGTAATGTTTTGTTTTTTTAGATCTGGCATTTATTGAATTTACTTATTTTAATATATACTTTAAATTATGATAAAAAATAAAATGCAACAACAATCAGACATGATGAACAGGTTCCATTTTTATCTTCCTTTTCCCATCGACTTGATGTAAGAAATAAAATTGCACATCGTTGCTGGTCTACATTTATGATGCACTTTGATCAGAAGCAATAAAAATACAGATGTTTTAGCGGATTGTACAAATGAATCAAAATAAAAAAACAAAATGCAATGATCCTCATGCACTTTTACAATACTGAAGTATGAGTGCACTTACAGGTACATTCTAATTATGCGGATGCCTTGTTTTGCATGACAGATATTTTCTAGCAAAGTAAAAGCACACTACTACACCGTGATATGCCAAATTCATCGTCACATAGAATAATTAATCTAGCGGTTGTTTTTACAGGAGTGAGGTCAACGTGGGGCGGCATGCCCTGGTTCTGTACATGAATGGCGATACTGCTGCGTGGTGTTATTTACTCTTCTTAACGTGAATACATGGTTTCTATTAGTGTCTGCTATTATTTTCCTCATGGTACATATCTACAGTTAGCGTCATTTTTACATCCCTCGAGTATTAAACATGATCTTTTTGGTCTCGTATTAGGCCTATATGGAGAGTTAAGAGTGAAATGAGAGGTAAGAGTTGGCAATCTTCAGGTTTCTCTCAACCTTTTTGTTTCAACTGCAGGTTTCAAAGCCACATCGTCAAGTATTTTTGAGACACATCCAACAAATGAATAAATAAATAAATACAATTTATACATTTTACATTTCATACAGTACATTCCCTTGAGTAAATACCGTATTTACACATGCTATCAGCGACTGGATGTGAAAACAGCCTCTCGCTACCGTCCCGGATCAGTCACTTCTGTGCGTCGGTTACAGTCATCGACTCACTTTGCCGGAGCCTTTGCCGTCGTGGATCAGACCCCGTCCCCTGGAGCCGAGGACCCACAGAGGCTGCCCTCCGGAGCGGTCGTGTGGGTGGGCGTGGCGAGGGGGAGGGGAGCCGGAGAAGCTGGACGGGGAGCGGCTGCGTCCCAGCAGCGCCCCGCCATCCCGGAGCTCCTGGCGGGAGGGGGAGGAGCTTAGCGAGCGCTGCAGGGAGGAGGAGGTGCTGCGAGGGCGGGGGGGAGGGCTGAAGAGCATCCCGCTCCGGTCCTGCATCAGCTGGGTCAGACTGGCAAGGAAGTCTGCGTCGCTGGTGCTGCTGGCTCGCACTCTCAACCGCCGTCGCCTGGAGAGAAGAACACAAGACAATATGATGATGATGATGATGATGATGATGATGATGATTCCACCACAAATCTTCCTGTGAGGAGAAATTAAAGTTATAATCAGGGCTGTCAAAGTTAATGCGACAAGTAACCAAGGGTGTCGCCACATCAATCAGAGCTGAAATCTAAAAGGATTAAAGCTTTAAATATTTAATATTTTAACATACCTGTTGTCCACACACGGGCGGATGGGTGGCTTCCCGGGAGGTGGTCGAGGCAGAAACCTGCTAGTGAGTTGTTCGGGTATGAAGGTGGCGCTCACAGGACGTGGGATCTTACTTTTACTACCCGACGAGGAGGACAGAGAGAGCGGGTCTTCTCCCACACAGTCAGACCTGGAGCCTCGCTCCGAGAAGGCCCGGTCTCTCAGCAGAGCACAAGGCAGGTTGTCGCAGGACAGCGACGGAGAGGGGGAGTGTGTCGGGGAGCCGGGGACCGGGCTGCTCCAGCGATGACGCCTCTCCAGGTGGAGGTCCCTGATCGGAGAGTCCAGGGGGTTGCCCGGTTCTCGTACCGGGATCCGACTCAGTCTCGGGGACAAGGGGGAGTCTCTTCTCCGGAGCAGAGCCGGCGGCGGAGACGAGGACACGGTGACGGTGCTCTCCAGAGCGCCTCCTGCTGTGTCGGCTTGAGGCTGCTGATTGGGCTCTGAGGAGCGGTCGGGCAGACCGGAATCGCTCTCCGGATCTCTGTCGTTGGTCAGGTGAGCAGCGGGGCCTTTGGCTGAGCTTGGCACTGGAGCTAACTCCAACCTCCCTCCATCTTTTAAGATTTCCTCTGGGAGTGTTACACATTTAACAGATGGCGCCTCTAGTGGTATCGCATCACTCTTCTCCTGAACAGGGGACGGTAGCGCACAGCTAGAGGACTGAGGAGAGTTTAATGATGGTTAGAGGGTATGACCTTGAAAGTTGTTACACAAAATATTTGAAAAAATTTGAAAAATGAATTTGAAAAGACGTTAACAGACAGACTAAATGCTTGGTCTCCCCTACCTGGTCCATCTGGGGTCTTCCCATGATGACGGAGGGCATTTGTCCCAGCATGCCCGGCAGCCTCCTGTGGCCCAGCAACCACGTGCCGGGCATGGACATCTGCGACAGAACGGGACTGCTGGGCACCACCGAGGACTGGCCGTCCTGCGGCTCGGAAGACTTGTTCTCGGTCTCGGCGGGGGTGCGCGTCCCGGGCTTGTCCTCGCGCGGGGCCTCACATGGAGGCTTGGTGGCTCCGGACCCGCTGCCTTGCTCGAGCTCCAGCATCACCCACTCCTGAGAGTCTCCCTCCTGGGGGACGGGACTGAGGTTCACGGCCACGAAGCCGCTGCTTGCCGCGCCCTCCTCTTGGTCGGGGGTCGCTGCGCCGGAGTGTTCCTCGTTGCAGGACGTCTGTCCCCGCTCAGGAATGGACTTCTCCCCAACTTGAGAGAGGACAGGGCGCTGTTTGCCCAAGCTGAAACGAGATATTTTAAGTGTTATGGTGAGTTTCTGTCTGTTTCCCAAAAATAAAATGTTTGCAAGGTGTATATATAAGAACAGAGCTGCACGCTCTTTTCTTTATTTCCTAAATAACGGTGTCTTGTAAGCTTGTTTGGCAGATTATGTATGCATGACACAATAATAATAAAATCAAATAAAACAACTAACTAGGCCTCGAGGAAGCGTTCGATGGTGGGCTTGGGTTCGGGTGCGAGCCTCTTTTCAAACGCCAGGCTCTGACTGTGTCTCATCCTCCGGAGCAGCGGTGCCGCCCGCTCCAGGAACATGGTCTCCGATCGCACCCGTCTGGGAGAACTCTGCATGGAGCCGGTGTTGGGGCTCTGGTTCCCCTGGTTCTGACTGTGTTCATCCTCACTCACCACCTGAGAAGAACGAACGACAAGGCGGCTCAACAACCCCAGAAACAACAAGCTGGAGCAAGACATGCATTTCTTTAAATAGGGAGGCAGACAGTCAGTGGAGGGTCTCTATTCAAGCCCAGGAGGAGGAGATGTAGTGATTGAGATTGGCGGGGTCTAACGCCCGCGTCACACAGGATGCGTGAGCAGCATGTGTGCGTCACAGGACCTCCTGCTTTTTAATGTTAACAGGTTAGAGCAGCCACACAGCCCGTGTGAGCAGCGCAGTTCTTCTAGAGATTCAAGGTCTCGCCTGTTTTTTCTGCGCGCCGCACAGTTCACAGCAAAAATAGACAGAGAAAATGATCTTTTGACCCTATATTGACATAATATCAGCAACATTACAAAAGTTTCAATATCTATATCTGTAGAATATGTCAGATATGAAAAAAGTAAATATTTATTTTAAGGCTGTCAAAGTTAATGTAATGATAACACGTTAAAGCAAATTTGGTAACACAGGCTCAGTTTTAAAGCTAGAGTGAAGATACTGGTATCATATGAAACTAAAAAACCTGAAGAATCCATCGGTACTAACTATGTCATACTAGCTTGTCATGAAGGAGGTTAAATAACGCTCCAAACTTGCACTCAAAGGGGTCCCTTGACCTCTGACCTCCAGATATGTGAATGAAAATGGGTTCTATGGGTACCCACGAGTCTCCCCTTTACAGACATGCCCACTTTATGATAATCACATGCAGTTTGGGGCAAGTCATAGTCAAGTCAGCACACTGACACACTGACAGCTGTTGTTGCCTGTTGGGCTGCAGTTTGTCATGTTGTGATTTCAGCATATTGTTTATGTTAAATGCAGTACCTGTGAGGGTTTCTGGACAATATTAGTCATTGTTTGGTGTTGTTAATTGATTTCCAATAATAAATATATACATACGTTTGAATAAAGCAGCATATTTGCCCACTCCCATGTTGATAAGAGAATTAAAGACTTGACAAATCTTCCTTTAAGGTACATTTTGAACAGATAAAAAAAATGTGTGATTAATTTGCGATTAATCGTGATTAAATATTTTAATCGACTGACAGCCCTAATGTATTTTTAATTCAACACTTCCTGTTTCCGTTTCAAATATCCCTCTAGAGTTTTTTTTTCTGTGGACAGAATTTGTGAACACAAGGCTTTTATTCTGAAATATTTGCAGGACAGTGTTGTGGAAAACGCAGTGACTTGCACGGCTCCATAAATGAAGAGAGTACCGGCTTTTAATCTTGGATTATTATTATTATTATTTGCAAATGAGCAAAATTCAATTCTTAACCTTTTTCTGTCTAAAAAAAATATAAATGACATTTATAATGAAATAAAAATGCCCATTATGAAAGGCAAACTCTATGTAGAGAGAAACGGCTTGTAGTAGCAGCTGCAACGCTGTCGGTGTGGACACCACGCGCGTGAGAGACGCAGCAGTTCAGCGAGGCAGCCGTCACGTGCTGCTCATGCGTCCCGTTTAGCCCGGGGCTTAGCCATTATCATATGTCTGGGCAAAGTCAATGTAGTCTTGGGGAGAGTTTTGTGCATGACATCCACTGCAGTGCAGATAAACTCTGCATCTCAATTCACAGGAAGAGAAGCGGTTACATAAGAATAATATTTCAGCAGTAGGTAAGAACTTGAGTGAACTACATTTCCCTGACCTTCCTGATCATCGGCTGGACATGTTTAAGGTTGCGGTTGCGATCCATCTCTTCCCACACGTCTGCACCAGGGGTAGTCGGCGTGGGGATGGGGGGGCAGTTGTCGGCGTCGCTGAGGCGCTCCCCTTGCAGGACATCCTCGGTGTTCTCCCTCTGCAGCTCGCCTGGCAGCACCGAAGCGTTGGCCATGCTGTGGAGGAGAGGGAAGGTCACCCTGCAGCTCATTTCAAACGGCACAATTTAGAGCAGTGGTTTTCTCAGAGATCTCTGACCGAGCAGAATACGAGTCTAAAAAAAGCTGCAGCTACATATTTGAGTACGTATCCAACAGAGTGTGAAGGAAGTTTGAACAGTGAAAGTGCAAGAACAAATGAATAGAATAAATGGCTGATAGTGACGGAGCGTTCTTTAGCTGTAAAATACCCCAAGTAGGCCGGTGTGAGGCGAGTGAGCTGCTGAGCGGTGGTTGTTGCGGCAGTGATGGTCAGCATATCCTCCGAGTCACATTTCTCCCAGTCATAAGCGTCGTTCTCCAGCACGTTGTTACTCTTCATAGCGTTCTCAAACACTGACATCAGGAGCTGTCACAGAGAAGCCACAGGCGTCAGCATTTTGACAGCTGGAGGGGAACAAACACAGTGTGTGTGCAAAATACGCCAAACAAGAGACGGCCGACCTGATAGTCCGGCTTCGTGAAGTAGTCCAAGGTCAAGATGTGATCCAGGAAAGCAGTGAACTCTGAGGGAAGGTGCTTCAGCATTAGTCGGTGGTCATACGTCTCTTTTAGGTTTCCTACTTGTTCCTGAGAGCAGAGAGAGAAATAAGAGTTTAAATGAATCCACATGATGTGAATTACAAATCTATATTACTGACTCAAATATAGAGGAACATACTTTGTCTTTGATTTTCCTCCAGGGCAGCTGACCAACCATGAATTCAACCAGCATGTAGAAGAGGGACCACAGGTCGTCATGACGGCCCATTTCCTACAAATCAGGACACACAAATGTGGGTAATTTCAAAGGTAAAATAAATATATAAATAATAATAATTAATAAATAATAATAAATGAATAGCAGAATATGTTTTCGGTCCATGCTCACCTTATTTTTATGAGCATTGATTGAAGCATATCGCACAGTTCCTCTGAAGCCGGCCACAGGACGAGGCTGAAAGAGAATAGATAATAAAGATTAGGGGTGGGGGGAAAGAAAATCCATACAGCATATTATCGCGATATTTTGGTAATATTGTAATGATACACAGACGTCAAGTATCGACCTTTTATCATAAAAAATATTAACCTCTTAACAATCCGATCTTGAATCTTAAAGCTAGAGTGAAGATACTGTTATCATATGAAGCTAGAAAACTTGAAGAATCCATTGGTACCAAGCAAATAACGCTCCAAAGTTACGATCAATTTTGGAGACGAAAAACTGTCATGGCCATTTTCAAAGGAGGTCCCTTGACCTCTGACCTCCAGATATGTGAATGAAAACTCTGAGAGTGAAAACTGTATCTTATTAGATAAAACAGATGTTGACAAACTGCATAATTTGCAGTTGAAAAAAAAAAGTAATAAATCGCAAAATATACCTTTTCGCAATACAAATAAAAAATGTTTAAAATCGCCATAAGATCATATCATGAGTTAGGATAATATCGTGTGGCCTCTGGTGATTCCAACCCCTAATGAAGATATAGTAAAATGGAAGAAATGTTTGTCCTTTACATCAAGTTTATAGGTCCTAGATAACATTCTGAGGTATCTATATGTTACAGGAAACTGGATTTACTGTTTTAATCTTAAAGACATTTCCCAGTCTCAGGCATTTAAACCTTTTAGGGACGGTCACACACTGATGTCACATGAAGGTCACACAGTGGTCATGTGAAAGTTGTCATGAATTTGGTGTGAAATGTTTACATTTGTGTGCCTTTAATTTAGCGTTTCTAGATATCCTGTCACCGGGATGACTCCCTAGTTCTGTCATTCCTTTTGGATCCAACACTTTTCTGTGTTAACATGCTAGATCAAACCTCAAAGAGCTGACAGAGTACGCTTTAACCCTCTAAAAACGGACCTCATTGACTGCATGATCCCGTTTAAAATCGATCTAAAATAATAATCATAATAGCTAGAGCATTCATTTATTCATTTTGCAGCAGAAAGCTGAGGCTTTCGTGTCATCACGTTGTACACTCGTGATGACGTCATTACATTAGGTTACATGCGGAACATAACAAAACTACTAAAGCGCCTTTTTCACTCTATCTGCTCATAAAAATTAGCATATCTCAATAACTAACACATGTGCATAGTTCAAATAACTTATGTAGTGTTAAAAGGTATTCTGCTCGTGTTTCTACATTTAGAAATCTTTTGGATCAATATGTTTTGTGTGTTTCTTTAGTAACATTTTATGAAAAATTATTTTTGTATTTTTGTATATTTATGACACAATTTCAATACTTGTATCAATTATTCTGGTTTATTGACTTATATAACCTTTTAGTTGATGTTGTACAGATTCTAGGGATGTGAAGCATTTGAAAATACTCCAAGAAATGACATCACAATAAGCAACAAAAATTGAATAGAAAAAGCCCAAACAATGCTTAAAGGAAGTTGACGCAGAGTTCTTACTGGACGGACTTCCTGGCTGGAGTTGGTGAACTGACGGGCCAAACCGAAATCAAGCATGTAGCAGCATCTGCAGGTACTGGCGAGTCTTCCCATCGCAAAGTTAGACTGCAAATTTAACAAACACAAAAAAACACAAACAAGTTCAAAGTAAACTGACTGTCATAAGAATAGAAATGTACAAAACCATCAAGAGTTTCAGGAGAACTTACGGGTTTAATGTCTCGGTGCAGGAAGCCCACAGAGTGGATGCTTTCGATGGACTCTAAAATCTGCTTGCCAAGTCTCAAAGTGGTGGAGACGGAGAAGGTTCCGCGGGCCATGGTTCTGCGCAAATCGGCCAGATTCCTCCCCTGAAGACAGGAAGTCAGTGGTCACATTTATGACGCAGTGATTTGGTGTCAGCAGCAAACAAAACACTAAAAAAACATCCTACCTGCAGTTCCATCACCACGTAGTTGAAACGATCGTTTCGGCCGCAGCCCACAAAGCGACACACGTGGTCTTTACCTGTCAAAGAAATATAAATATATATATATAAACAGGTAAACTGGTTGATCCCTGCTGGCCTTGCTTTTCATAATAAACACAATCTGTATTCCCCATAAGTTTACATTTCTCATCATTTATATGTATTCATTCTGTTCCAGACACAAATGTCAGATATTTATATGTTGCATATGTCGCTGATTGTGTGATATATTGTAATCACTGCTGGAATATCTCTGCATTAGTTGGGACACTGAATGGTTTAACAGGCTCTACAATTTGATTCTGATACACCAGGGTTTCCTACTACTACTTTTGTGGTGACTGTAGTCAAGATCACTGCTGCTTATATCATAAAAACATGTACAACATGAACCTTTGTGGAAAAAGCAGAGAGGCTACACACAGTAAATGCCATACGTTTGGCTATTGTTAAGCCATCACCTACTAACTAAGTTGACAAAATGCACCATGACGTGGGGGGTTACCACCTTGGCTAAACAAATTCTTGGGAGAAATTGTGTTATTTCTCTGGGAATTTTCAGTTACTGACAAGAGGAAAGCATCACTCACCCTGAAGCTTCTTCAGCACCGCCACCTCCATCTTCAGCACCTGTTTGGGTTGTTGAGCAGACTCCACCTTTAAGGCAACAGTGGCCTGACTCAGCTGATCCAGAACCTCGTAGATCTCCCCAAACCCTCCTCCACCGATCTTCCTCGCCTGGAAAGAAGCGAATACTCATTGTCAACATTTGTGGTAGTGGAGAAATCATTGCTGTTTTTTCTTAAACGTGACTTTGTGATTTTTCTTACCACTTTCCATCTGTCTCTGACCACGTCTGCCACTGACAGGATGTCAGTGTGCTCCACAGCCGCACTCATCCTGAGTGCTCTCAGCTACAGCCTGCACCTGGCATCAGTGACGCAAGCCCCTCACTGTAAACAGGGAACACATTTTAACCTCTTTTACCCGAAAAGAGCTGAGCTGTGTGTTAAAACTCTGCCTTTAAAAACTTCATAAAATGCAGTGGTGGTCTTTTCTTCCAAATTGTTTCTAAAAGACGAGCCTTAACGCTACTAAAACAACACTCCAAGTGGATTTTGTCCAAACGATGTTTGTTTGGTAATGATTTCAATATTTTAGTTACAAAATCAACGCACGAGAAATTGTATTTTGTATTGTACATACTTGACTTTGGATTCTTTTTTGTTATCTTATTTACATTGTTATTGATCTTATTTGTTATTATCTAAGTTTTACTTGATCATATTTCATTATTATAATAAAACTACTCCATTTGGAGTCAAAATTATACAATTTAGGTTTTTTTTATTGATTTTATACTGTGAAAAATGGTAGAATGTGATGATGCACAGGGTAAACGTCATGGCTGAAGGCTCCATTGTGTGCACATCACCTCCTGTAGTGGATATCAGTAGTATTTTATAGCCAGATTCCCTTTCAAGAGGTGGAAAAACCATTTGGCACACTTTGGGTATCCAAGTGTGCTAAACGGAGAGTCGGCCTGGTCCTATCCTGACTTAAACCTTTGTAGAATCTATGTGCTTTGTGTTATTTATATCTGCTTTGCCACAGTTGTAGCCAAGGAGTTGCTGAATGAATTCAGTGACATCTCTGTGCATGGCATCATTGCTAGAATGGTGTTATCCACTGTCTTATCTAGAGGATAAAAATGTAAATTTGTCCTTTGGTTCATCACAGTTTAATCAGGCATAGTAACAGTCACAATCTTGATGGATTCTCAGAGGTCTTATCTATCTATAGCGACCATGATAATGCATATAGACCTGGTAGTTGTGGAGCTATTCTTGATTTTATTTTGGGTCTGTCTGCCTAAGCGACCTTCCAGCACCCTAGGGGCTTAAGAGGTTAACATTGAGCTCCATTTTCTGTCAGTAAATCACTGCACACACTGCATGCTAACTGGGCGTGCAAAAACATAGAAAGAGGAAGCATTACATGTCAGATGTTATTGTTGACAGAAACATGTGGAGAATCACATTTAAACGGCTACAAATGTGAGCTAACGATATCAGTAGTATTTTAGAGCCAGATTCCCTTTCAAGAGGTAGAAAACCCATTTTGCACACTTTGGGTATCCAAGCGTGCCAAATGGAGAGTCCGTCTGGTCCTATTCTGACTAAAACCTTTGTAGAATCTATGAGCTTTGCGTTATTAATATCTGCTTTGGCACAGTTGTAGTCGAGGAGTTGCTGAATGAATTCAGTGTCATCTCTGTGCATGGCATCATTGCTATAATGGTGTTATCCACTGTCTAATCTAGAGGATAAAAATGTAAATTTTTCCTTTGTTTCATCACAGTTTACTCAGGCATAATAACAGTCACAATGTGAGGTCATCCCTATCCATAGAGACCATGATCATGCATATAGACCTGGTAGTTGTGCAGCTATTCTTGATTTTAAATCACTGCACACACTGCATGCTAACTGGGCATGCAAATACACAGAAAGAGGAAGCATCACATGTCACATGTTATTGTTGACAGAAACATGTGGAGAATCACATTTAACATCGGCCTGGTCCTATCCTGACTAAAACCTTTGTAGAATCTCTGTGCTTTGTGTTATTCATATCTGCTTTGGCACAGTTGTGGTCAAGAAGCTGCTGAATGAATTCAGTGTCATCTCTGTGCATGGCATCATTGCTATAATGCTGTTATCCACTGTCTGAGCTAGAAAACATTTTAGGCGAGGATAAAAATGTAAATTTTCCCTTTGATTCATCACATTTATGCAGGCATAGTAACAGTCACAATGTTGATGGATTCTCTGAGATCTTCCCTATCAATAGAGACAAACATCATGCATATAGACCTGGTAGTTGTGCAGCTATTCTTGATATATTTTGGGTATTTTGCAGTAAATCACTGCACACACTGCATGCTACTGGGCGTGCAAATACACAGAAAGAGGAAGCATTACATGCCACATGTTATTGTTGACAGAAACATGTGGAGAATCACATTTAAACAGCTACAGATGCAGCTCACACACACCTTGAAAGGCTCATTATAGAAGATGCTAACCCCATGCTGACACCCTGTCCTGCATCCCTGAGACACACTGTCCTGCAATTTACTCAGGCATAGTAACAGTCACAATGTTGATGAATTCTCTGAGGTCTTATCTATCCATAGAGACCATGATCATGCATATAGACCTGGTAGTTGTGGAGCTATTCTTGATTTATTGTGGGTATTTTGCAGTAAATCACTGCACACACTGCATGCTAACTGGGCGTGCAAAAACACAGAGAGAGGAAGCATTACATGCCATATGTTATTGTTGACAGAAACATGTGGAGAATCACATTTAAACAGCTACAGATGTGAGCTAAAGATGCACAGCACGTCTTAAAAGGCTCATTATAGAAGATGCTAACCAATGCTAGCAGCTAGTGTTTGA
Organism: Adelosebastes latens; assembly: GCA_916700685.1. NCBI lineage: Eukaryota > Metazoa > Chordata > Actinopteri > Perciformes > Sebastidae > Adelosebastes > Adelosebastes latens. Next base: position 35,440 of record CAKAKR010061308.1, on the reverse strand, counting down.
CTCTGTGCCAAAACACAACCAGGAGAAAAAGCGCAGCAGCTTCAGTGGGTCATAAATGAGACATAAACCAGAGAAGATAAGCTGTGAAGAAGATAATCTAGCTGCTGATTGTGTGTTCACTGCGGCTGTAAACAAGCTAACTAGCTAACTGTTTACTAAAAGGATAACAAATGACCTCTCCTACCTCGCTGTGCTGCACCATTGTGATCCCAGTTGAAATCCAAACAGTCCCCAGTCTGCTGTTGCTGTGTAGGCAGCTCATTCCGTCATCCACAGAGTGTTTACTTTAGAAACGAGGTGATGATGATGATAGTGGTGATGCACCATAGCTGACGTTAGCTCAGTTAGCACGCTAAGCTACATGTAGCCTGCTAGTGATGATGATGATGATGAAGAGGAGTGATGAAGAAGCCCCCGCGGTGTGACGTCACAGCGCTAGACTCCTCCTGATTGATCCGCAGACTCCTGCAGAGACACCGAGACACACTGTCCTAAAGACACCCTGAGACACTCTGAGACATACTGAGACACACACTGTCCTGCAGACACACAGAGACACACTGAGAACCCCCCCTGTCCTGCAGAGACACTGAGACACACTGAAACACTCTGAGACACACTGTCCTGCAGACACACTGAGACACACTGAGACACACACTGTCCTGTAGACACACTGATACACTCTGAGACACACTGAGACACACTGAGACACCCTGAGACACACTGAGACACTCTGAGACACCCTGAGACACTCACTGTCCTGTAGACACACTGAGACACACACTGTCCTGTTGACACACTGAGACACCCTGAGACACACTGAGACACCCTGAGACACACTGAGACACCCTGAGACACTCTGAGACACACTGAGACACACTGTCCTGCATCCCTGAGACACACTGTCCTGCATCCCTGAGACACACTGTGAGGAGCAATAACACTGCATTTAATCATGCATTTAATAAAAAGCTGAGACTAACTACGTGTGGTCCGCTGGACAAGAGAAGGAACTCTGCATCACTAGCTTAGATGGATTATCATCATTCAGACTGATCAGTAGTTATTATTGTTGTAAGGGGTGTTGCCAGGAATTCTGGTGCACCTGATGAAATATTGATAACCCTTCACCCCCCCCGCAGCTCCCTCCACCGCAAGAGGAAGTACTCAGACCTTTTAAAGAGGACCTACTATGCTTTCCCCCTTTCTTTTAATGCAGGGGTCAGCAACCTTTACTATTAAATGAGCATTGTGATGAAGGTAACACAGTTTATAGTCTAAGTATATAGTATATAAGTCTAATGCAGTGAGGGCCAAAGTGCAAATGTACTACGGAGTATTAGGGCCACATTGAGGGGAAAAACATCTGCGATTTCCAGAATAAAGTCAAAGTACGAGAAAAAAAGTCGTAATATTACAGGAATAAAGTCATAACTTTACGAGAATAAAAGATGTAGTGTTACGAGAATAAAATCATAACTTTACAAGAAAAAAAGTTGTAATATTACGGGAATAAAGGCATAACTTTACGAGAAAAAAAGTCGTAATATTACGAGAATAATGTCATAACTTCACGAGAAAAAAAGTAGTAATATTACGAGAATAAAATCATAACTTTACGAGAAAAGAAGTTGTACTATTACGAGAATAAAGTCATAACTTCACGAGAAAAAAAGTCATAATATTACGGGAATAAAGGCATAACTTTACGAGAAAAAAAGTCAAAATATTACGAGAATAAAGTCATAACTTTACGAGAATAAAGTCATAACTTTACGAGAATAAAGTCATAACTTTACGAGAAAAAAGTCGTAATATAACGCGAATAAAGTCAGAACTTTACAAGAAAAAAAGTCGTAGTGTTACGAGAATAAAGTCAGAACTTTACCAGAAAAAAAGTCGTAATATTACGAGAATAAAGTCATAACTTTATGAGAAAAAAGTCATAACTTTACGAGAAAAAAAAATTGTAGTGTTACGAGAATGAAGTCATAACTTTACAAGATAAAAAGTCGTAATATTACGAGAATTAAGTCATAACTTTACGAAAATAACACGTAAAATTACTACTTTATAATATTATGACTTTAATCTCATAATACTACGACTTCTTTTCTCGAAATCTCAGATTCATTTTTTTTCCCTCAATGTGGCCCTAATACTCCATCGTACTGTCGTACCATAGACCCACAACAATGATAAATAAAAATGAAAATTTAAACAAAAAACAGTTATTCATTTCCACTCATTTTTTTAAAAATCCACAGGGAGCCCCTGGAGAGGAGCTAAAGAGCCGCATGTGTCTGCAGGTTGCAGACCCCTGGTATAGTGTGTTAAAGCTGCAGTAGGCAGTATATTTTTTGGCATCATTGGGCAAAAAATTCCACAATAACCTTTCAGCATATTGTAATTCAAGTGTTCTGAGAGAAGACTAATCTCTGAATATTGATTCATATTTGATCAGCGCTGCCTAGTTTGACCGTTTGATCGGAGCTGCACGAGTGATTGACAGCTGCTCAGAGACGACAGACTCCAGATCAGCTCTGACTGGTTGTTTTCCTCCAGTCTGTGAAATCTCTGCAGCTTTCATAGATCCCACTTCTCAGCATTTTGTATTTACTTATTTACACTGTGGTTATACAGTATATTGTATGTGTTTGAGAAACATATTTGTACATATTTCTTATTTTTATTAATGTATCTATATTCCTCTACATATATTGTGTTATATATTGTAACATTAAATGTACATGTTACATACTCCTTTATTTATTTTTCTTACATTTCTTCATGCTTTTACATAAGAGCAACTGTAAAGTCCCAATTTCACCCCAGGGATCAATTATGTATTTCTGATTCTGATTCTGATTCTGATTATTATCAGAATTAATTATTGGCAAAGTAATTTAAGTAGTTTGTGTTGGAGTCTTGTCTGAACAGCGTAGCCACATGCGAGCGCTCATAGGACACCGACCCGAATTGATTTATACGTGTAAGAAGTTAGAAACAGTCCCTTTAAGGTACATTTTGAACAGGTAAAATTTTTTTGATTAATCTTTGATTAATCACGATTAACTATTTTAATCGATTGACAGCCGTAATTATTAATAATTAATATTATTCCTATCAGAATTTATTATTGGCAAAGTACAGATCACTCATCTTTTAATGTGGAATAACTTTTAATTTTTTTTTTTAAAGTGTGTAAAATATTTTACCGAAAAATATAATGGACAAGTTGAATGAATTAAACAAGACATTTTTTTTTAAATATTAATAGGACAATTATCGTATTTTAAGGTGTCTTCTAACTATCAGGGGGCTGCTTGGACCTTGGACCTTTTGACCTCAGTTTTTCTGGCTTCAGCCCTGTTCAACGTGTCCATCACATTAATCTGTGATGAGCTGTGTGACTCCGCACTCCGGGCGGCCCCCTGACAGCAAAACAAACGCACACGGATACATGTCTGGGAGTGGCCAGACAATCGGATTGGATAACAGGATGTTGAGTTGATCTGTTTTGGGGTGAGGCGGTGCGTTCAGGGGGTGCACAACTTTTTCTGCGTGTTTGCGCAGTTTTCGCAGCCTTTCACTCAATCTGGATGAACCAAAGCGCAGCGAGTTAAACCTGCAGGAGCTGGGCAGAGACGCGCTCAGATCAGCGGAAATACCACCGGAGCAGGCCGCTGCACAGACACCCAACCTCTCTCTCGCTCTCGCTCTCTCTCTCTCTCTCTCTCTCCGTGGCTCACTGCAGAGAGAAAGTTGTGGACATTTTTTCCTCTGAAGTGCACGGTTGGGTTTTTTTTGTTGCGGAAACAACTCTGCAACATTGTAACATTGTAACATTCTTTTTTTTTTATATGGACACAACTCTGCAACATTGCAACATTGTATCTATCAGCGTTCTTAATGCGCCTCTCCAGCCGCTCCGGACTTTGGATACATTATGTGTTGCTGGGATTGTAAAGTCGCCTGTTCGCCATATTGTGCGCAGTGAAACTCGAGTTGAGGAAAGTTGTCAAACAGAGTTATGACATTTGCTGCGCACGATCCCGTCATGGAGCTGCATGACTTTGATCGGAACCAGAGTGGCTCCATGGAGCTGGCCATGGAGAGATCCGTGCGCCATTGATCAGGTATATATATAGATCTATATACACACACCCATGCTCACTGTTCTGTTCTGTTCTTGCTGTGTTGCCTAACAGCTTTAACAGTCGCTTCCTTATTGCTGATTTTTCACATAACATCAGTGGCTATCTATCGGTTGCTCGGCTGATTGCAACCGTTTCCTGTATTTCTTGTTATGCCAAATGGCAGCTGCACAGTCAGCGCCTCCTTCTTGTTGTTGCCTTCAAAACTTCTCCAGCTTCCAGCGTCCTGTCTGCACGCACATGGACATATATCTATATTTATATATAGATATATGGTATCTCCAGTATGGAGGACCAAATGAGTCATGCAAATAGTAATAATGCATGTAATTAATTAATAACTAATGGTAAAATATGCATATGCATATGCAAATTCATGTATTAATCTATGAATAAATGGACTAAATTTGACATTTTAATGGGCAATTAACCCTTTGAGGCCCACGATCCCGACTGACTTTACTGTCTTTCAGAGGCTCTAGTAGATTCAGGTTTAGGGATAGAGTGAAGCTACAGATATCATATGAAAACTAGAAAAAAACTAGAAGATTTAAGGAATCTATTGGTACCAACCATGTCATGCTACCATGTCGGGAAGGAGGTTAAATGACGCTCTAAATTTGGGCTAAATTTTGGCGAAGAAAAACTGGCATGGCCATTTTCAACTTGCCCCAAAATGCATGTGATTATCATAAAGTGGGCATGTCTGTAAAGGGGAGACTCGTGGGTACCCATAGAACCCATTTTCATTCACATATCTGGAGGTCAGAGGTCAAGGGACCCCTTTGAAAATGGCCATGCCGGTTTTTCCTCATCAAAGTTTAGCGGAAATTCTGAGCGTTATTTATCCTCCTTAACGACAAGTTAGTATGACATGGTTGGTACCGATGGATTCATTAGGTTTTCTAGTTTCATATGATGCCAGTATCTTCACTATACCTAAAAAACTTAAAACTGAGCTGCTACAACATCCAAAAGACTTGACTAGCTTGTCGAGAAAGAGGTTAAATAACGCTTGAAACTAACGCTAAATGCAAAATTTTAGCGAGGAAAAACTGTCATGGCCATTTTCAAAAGGGGTCCCTTGACCTCTGACCTCAAGATGATTGAATGAAAATGGGTTCTATGGGTACCCACGAGTCTCCCATTTACAGACATGCCCACTTTATGATAATCAAATGCAGCTTGGGGCAAAAAACATGCAGTTTTTTTGCATGCAGTATAAATGTGTTATTTTTTCCTACTCTAAAATGGTGTATTTGAATATTTCTGCATACTGGCGTCCCTAAACAGTCTGGAATTTTTAATTTGTAAATTCTTTATATATATATTTTTATAGGTTAATTTGTAAACAAATGTATTAATGCCTTTTTTTTTATTGCACAATTAGTTATTAATTAATGACATGCTTTTTTACTATTTCCGTGACTCCTGTGGTCCTCCATACTCCAGCGCTTTACATCGGACTGACTGACTGGGCTATTTGCTCATGTAGGCCTCAATTTCCTCTTTGCTGCTTAGGAGTGGAAGGCGACTGTTTGTCTTCAGAGGAAAAAGAAAGTGTCTAACTCCTCCTTTCTCTCTCAAGGTCCGGCACCATAAAGAGGATGAGAAGAAAGGAAAACAAACGTCAGATTTGATTGTGGAAGGAGGGTTGCATGCTCCCCACCCTGCACTTTCCTTTGGGATTTATATTTCCTCCCAAATACCTCGTGTATACACACAGAACTCCTCAACCACAGGCAGTGAAAGCACACTACAGAGGCATTTGCACGCTCAGAGATCAAGATTGAGACTCTAACATTACATTTTATAACATTACTATGAGTCTTCCTCCTCAAGTGAATGCTGACAAGAGCGGCAAGCCTCGGGCTGCAGCCATGAAAGAGCCTGTGCAGCATTCAGGGGAGGTTTATTATGGTATGGGACCTCCGACGTTAGAGCCGAGCCACAGCGACTCTGCTAGCAGCTCTGGCGTTTACAACCCAGAGAAAGGGCCCCAAAGTCTACCGCACTACCAACAGGCGCCTCCAGTAAAGTGGATGCACCAGGACTCTGTGCAGGCCCCCGGCTGGTCTCAGGAAGCTCCCGTTCCAGCCTGGGGTCAGAACTTTGGCCCCTATGTGAGTGGCGTGAACGCCAGGGGTCAGATGGCGTTCCACAAAGGGGTCCACGAGGGTGTCGCGCTGCCAATGGGGGGAGAAAACCAACCTGTGGAGGTTTACAGAGATGCCACCCAGGCTCAAGCTCAGGGGAGGGGGCTCGAGTGGGAGCACGCCGCCGCGGCCGCGATGCACCAGGCTCAGCTGCAGGCGTATCAACACGCCCACAAAGGCGTGGAGCTCCAGGGTCAGCCCCACGTGTCTCCTCACACTCTGCAGGGGTCCATGCTGCAGCCCTTCCAGACCACATTTAGGCCCAGCAAGCAGCAGTTTTCATCAGGTTATTACTCTGTTTTTCCAGGCAACAAGGGAATGCCAAGTGTGGCGTACGCCGAGCAACCTAAAACGCAACAACAGCTGCTTCACCAGATGCAACAGCAGCAGCAACAGATACATCACCATCACCAGCAGCAGCAACAACAACAGCAGCAGCAGCAGTTGCAGCAGCAGCAGCAGCAACAGCATCAACTCCAGCTGCAACAGCGGCAACATTTGCAGCAACAGCAGCAGCAGCAACAAATCCAACAGCGTCAAATGCAACAGCAGCAGCAACTGCAGCAGATGCAGCAGCAGTATCACCAGCAGCACATCCAGGAGCGACAGCAACAAATTCAGCAAATGCAACAACAGCAACAACAGCAGCAGCAAGTGCAGCAACAAAAGGTGCCGCAGCAAGATGCAACGCCACCACAGGTGCAACCAAAACAGCAACAAACCCAAAACATGGTGGCTTTTCAGCCTCCTCAGCCGGGTACTCCGGACGCCGCGCCTAAAAAGGAGGATGTCCAGTCAGTGGCGCCGGAGCAGGCAGAGGCTCAAACCCACGATGCATCACCCGTACCTGATCCGTGCCCCGAAAAGGTCGCCACAAATCCCGCAGAGCCTTCAGATGCGACGCCGGCTGCCCCCCGGCGTTCACGACGCCTTTCCAGAGACGGGCAGTCCCCGCTGGGACCCCCTTCGACAAACATCTGGTCTCAAGCGTCCAAAGATCCTCCGCCATCCCAGAACGGAGTAGCGGGCGCTCAGGCTGTGAAAGGAGGGGAGGTGACAACAGGAGGCGTCATCCGTAGGAGACGGAGGGCTTCTAAGGAGATCAACCTGGAGACTCTGGCCCAGAAGGCGTCAGAAATGGAGTCCCTGCCGGCTAAAATGATCAAGGTTAAAATCACTTATTTATTTATGACAATTTTACAGCAAAATAGCTATTTATTGTTTTTAATTTGAACTATTTATTGATGGATTCAAATTTCATTTGTAAATTATTTTTATAATATTTCTTTTAAAGCAGCAGTGGGTAGAAACGGAGCAAATATGATTAAAAAAAAGTTATTTTTATAAAAACGGTCGCTATATCCTGACAGTAGTGCATGAGACAGGTAACCTGAAAAATAATCATGTGCCTCCATTAGGAGCATATTTGTGTCTCATTAAATCAGTCGTACATACAGTATTGTCAAACTTCTATCTGTGGACATTGTTGTTACGGTGTTTGTCTGCGCAAAATACCGGAGTATTGCGTTGTTATCAACTAGTTAATTGTTAACAAAAACTAAAAATGGCTAACCCAGGCTGGAAACCCCATCGTTCCCAGCT
>CAKAKR010061308.1:11668-27505 GCA_916700685.1 Adelosebastes latens | reverse complement strand
TCTCAAGCGTCCAAAGATCCTCCGCCATCCCAGAACGGAGTAGCGGGCGCTCAGGCTGTGAAAGGAGGGGAGGTGACAACAGGAGGCGTCATCCGTAGGAGACGGAGGGCTTCTAAGGAGATCAACCTGGAGACTCTGGCCCAGAAGGCGTCAGAAATGGAGTCCCTGCCGGCTAAAATGATCAAGGTTAAAATCACTCATTACGCCGCCGCTGTAGTTATTTATTTATGACAATTTTACAGCAAAATAGCAATTTTATTGTTTTTAATTTGAACTATTTATTGATGGATTCATATTTCATTTGTAAATTATTTTTATAATTTTTCTTTTAAAGCAGCAGTGGGTAGAAACGGAGCAAATATGATTAAAAAATATATTTTTATAAAAACGGTCGCTATATCCTGACAGTAGTGCATCAGACAGGTAGCAGCATTATTCTATTTTTATCACACGGCTGTGTTGAATACTCGATTCTGATCGGTTAATCACGGCATTCTGTGGTCTATTATTTCTTTATAACAGACCGTTGCTATGGGCGCAGTTCCTATGTTGAACTCTGGAGGACCGTTTTTGTGTCAAATTATTGATTTCTTCAGTAAGTAGCCGTGTGATAAGTGGGATAATGTTCAGCTAGCGGGTCATTGTTGTGAAATAAACCCCTTCAAGGCGATGAGAGACCGCCACGTCGGGGTGCGGTATCGCCCTGTCGGGGTTTCTTTCACAACAATGACCGGCTCGCTCTACATTATCCCCTACCTATTTTTTCGAACATGGGGACACCTGACAGACATTTTGCTGTAGAGAATGTCTTCGGCAATCTTCTGTCTTACTCCAACAGGTATTTACTCCAACGGGGGAGGAGGTCAAATATATAAACATGAAATTAAATCAGTAAATCGAGCATAAACATTAGATTTCCCTCCATGACACCTCCCTCCCGGGCTCCGTACAAGCGCACCTAAAAGCATTTCAACCTGAACTAATTTCCTAAATATATCAAGTTTTCGCCTCGATATAAGCGCCAATCAAATATGAATCAATATTCTGTTAGTGTAATGCCTATTTCTCTCTTCAAAACACCTTGTAGTGTACTGTTTAGCTGTAAAATGAGAAAGTTTGTGACCCGGCAGCCATGTTGAGATCAAGTTGAGGAAATACCAAGCACCGCCCACCAGCCAGAGCTCAGCCAATAGGAACGCTCTCTCTCTCTGAAATGACCTGTGATTGGTCAAAGTCTCCCGTCATGGGCTAGATTTTCTAAAACCTGAAAACAGAGCCATGAGGAGGTGCAGAAGTCTAGTTTTCTCTCAGGACACTTGAATTGCAATATGCTGAAAGGTTATTATGGAATTTATGCCCAATGATGCCAAAAACATTCTGCCTACTGAAGCTTTAAATCCTCGCTTTAGGCCGAGTTCAGTTGAGGAAGAACAGCGAGGGCAGCTAATCGGTGCACGTAAGGGCAAATTTTCTCATCTGGCAAAGTTGGCGAGCAGCTGCACAAAGAGGAAGAACCCTGTTTCTATGCAGAACTTCCCCATGGTTTACAAAATCCTTTTCTTAGGTCTGTTAACTTGATTCCCACAGCTGTCGGGCCTCAGCTACAGCAGGCTGTTTAACACGGTCACACTATACCAGACACCAGACACTGGTGCAACCTGAAAAGCGGCTATTATTGAAGATTTTGCATTTGAAAGATTGCTCTCATTTGATCAGAAAGATGATACACTTAGTGTTGTTATTGAGGATTTAAAATGTTTAAGGTGGCACACCCTGTGGAACCGGCTTCTTTATTTTCTCTGAGGCGTCTTCGGTAAACACGCCGAAGCACATAAACTTGTTAAACTTCAGTTTTTGTGAGTTTTTTCTCAGCACGGTGACGTGTAGTGCTCATCCCCTCGGGGGTGTTATCACGCCCGTGGTAGGTTTTTTTGTGCACGCTGGATGTACAGTTGGAGCAGCTGCATGTCTGCACACCTCCACATTCCTCAGCCTCCTTCCCAGTCATTCAGCAGAGCTAGGGAGCGGCTGTCAACCTGCACAGCTACACTCCTAACACACACCAAACAGGTTTAATATTGCTATCCTCAACCCAGAGCTGCTGTTTGTGGTTAACAGGCAACACTTTTGTGGGTCAGGAGATTCAAATGTCTGGTACTTTGTTTGTTTGTTCTTTGCCTGAAGTATAAATCATAAAACTGGGTTATATTTTTTGCTACTGCGAGTAGAAGTATTTAAGATTGCTGAAATTTTTATCAGCTTGACCAGACATACCAGGGATGTGTGTGCACGGCTCCGAATACTACAGAAATATGTAATAATAAAACAACTGTTTATTTATTTAGAAAAAAAGAAGTAGCGCTGCAGATTGTCAGATTTTACCCGTAGTAGTTCAAATCAATCAACTTTTTTTGCCCCGTAGATGCAACTTTTAAAGTAAAGTGGCCACTAATTAGCTATTGGTTATCAATTATGTGATTACAGAAAGTTAAAGAGCATCAATTTTAATAATCGATTTATTGTTTCAGACATTTAATCAACCAAAGATTACACATTTTCACTAGCTCAAACGTCTTAAATGTTAGGATTTGCTGCTTTTCTCCAATTTATATAATTAGAAATTGAAAATATTTGGGTAACAAGGCAGTAGAAGATGTATTGTTATTCATTTGATGGCAATCTTTCCCTTTTTTTGTTTACTTTTCACAGACTGAACGATTAATCAAAAAAAATTATATTTATATATTAATCTATAATAAAATAATTTTAAATTGCAGCCAATTTATTATAAAATACAACATATATATTTTCATTCAGGAAGAAAATTAAAGTTGTAGTTGATTTTAGGGCTGCAACTAACGATCATTTTCATTGTCGATTAATCTGTCGATTATTTCCTTGATTAATTGATTAGTTGTTTGGTCTATAAAATGATGAAAAATGTTGATCAGTGTTTCTCAAAGCCCGAGATGACGTCCTCAAATGTCTTGTTTTGTTCACAACTCAAAGATATTCAGTTTACTGTCATAGAGGAGTAAAGAAACCAGAAAATATTCACATTTAAGAAGCTGGAATCAGAGAATTTTAACCTTTATTTTCTTAAAAAAATACTCAAACCGATTAATTGGTTATCAAAATTGTCGGCGATTAATTTAATAGTTGACAATTAATTCGAATTGATGATTAATCATTGCAGCTGTAGTTTTATATATTAATCTATAATTGAAAAAAAAATTTTTTAAATTGCAGCCCTAATATAATTTATTATAAAATACAGCAGATATATTTATCATTCAGGGAGAAAAAAATAATTAATTAAATTAATTAAATATTTAAAGTTGTAGTTGGTTTGAAAATGAATCTGATTCTCACACCATCTCCTTCTTTTAATCTCCCTGTTACTTTCTCTTTTCCATCTTTCTTTCTCTTGGTGCCTCAGCAGGAAGACGGTTCCGTCAGACAGGCCACCATGGTGCCTCTGGTTATCCCCGTATCGGTGCCCGTACACAGGAGTCATGCGGATGCTCAGGGCGGCTGGACTCTCGGCCGATATGGCCCGGGCGAGCGGCCTGCAGGACAGTCCGATCGCAAACCGTCTGTCATCGTGGCTCGTCGGCGATCGCTCAGAAACAACATGAGCGAGAGCTCTGGCCAGGTTAGTACTGAGAGGAGATGACAATTATTATTGCTTTGATTGTTGGTTTATTACTGATATCCTTTCTGTCAGTGGTAGTAGTGTTGAAACGGTAGATTTAGGGTGACCTGTCATCACATTATCAGCCGTTTAAGATGTCAATATTAGTAAGTAATCAGATCTGTTGCAATACTACAATTTAAAAATACTCCGTTCCAAGTAAAAGTCCTGCATTCAAAATTTTAATTAAAAGTATTATCAGCAAAAGTATCAAAAGAAAATACTTATTATGCAACAGAATGGCCCCATGAGTGTACTTTTATTGATATTATAAGTAATTCATGAACGTGTGAGCAGAATTGTTATCGTTGTAGTTCTGCAAAAGGGAGCTAATTGTATGTACTTTTAAATAATCTATGAAAAGGCTTCATATTTTCTAAACTGATCGTAGCGTTTGTATGTTAAATCTTAAAGGAATAGTTTGAAAATTTGTTTTCTCGTTGAGTCAGATGAAAAGTTCTCAATATGAAACTACAGACAGCAGCAGGTTAGCTTAGCATAAAGAGATGTCAGTTAGCCTGGTTCTCTCCAAAAGGTAACAACATCCGCCTGCCAGCACCATAATTAACACATAATGTCTCGTTTGTTTATTTCATATGGTTATATGCGGTACTATTTCTTGTTTCCAGTCTTTAAGCTAAGCTAAGCCAACTGTCTGCTGGCTCCAGCTTCATATTTGCTACCTTAAAGTTGAAGCATGTAAGTAGCATAAATTCAAAACACTCAAGTACAAGTATCCCTAATTTCTACCTAAATGGAGTACTTGCGTAATTGTACTTGTACTCTGTAATAGTCAGATTCCACAGTGAAGTGTTTATAGAGGTTGTGGTCGTGGATGTTTATCAGACTCACATTACGTAACTACCTCGAGACCCCCCGTAGAGATGCAGGTCTGTGGTGAATTAAACAACCTCAAAGTTCAAGTTCTCATGAGCAGAGTCGCCTTTAAGATTTCAGCCCGGCAAACCTCCACTGGAACCAATCTGCCATGTGTTGTGTGGCGTGGTTCAGATTATAGCGTGACTCATTAAATACTCTCCAAAACGGCTCTTTTAAACCGGGTGTGTAGGTTCACAATGAAGCCTGATTGAGCAAGAACACAATGTACGACTGTGTCATAGTTATTATTAAGAGAGTCATTTAGGAGGAAACGTTGGAGTACGTCCGTTTGGAAACTAAGATAATGGGACCAACAAGTGGTGCTTTGGTCCAGTAGATGTGGGAAAGGTCCATGTGCATAATAATGTGGTTATTATAGGAAACTAAAACGAAAATAAACTGTGAAAAATATTTTTAGTAAACTGAAACTAAATAAAAAACGATATTCTTTAAGAAAAACTAAACTGAAACAATATTGCCTGGTCAAAAAACTAATAAAAATGAACGTAAATTCATTTAATTTTTATTTTTTTAGCTATAATATATCACTACTACACCACACTACACTACTACTATTACGGCACAAATTTCCGGGAGACGGCGCTATGCTGCAATCGCTTCACAGTTAATCCCTCACTTGCAGTCTAGACACGAAACACGTGTAACACGTGTCTAAACACGATTTCAATTTTGTAGTTGATCAAATGCCATTTATCCAAACTGTTCAGCTCAGGTCTCAGGTAGTTTGTATGTACATGTAGCTACATACTTCTGAGACATTATAGCTGGCCCTAACAAAAAACAAACTAAAACTAAATACTACGGTAATGATAACGCGATAATAAAGCGTTAACGCTAATTCGTTTTTAATTTCTTTAACACATTAACGCAACTTGCAATTTTTAGTTTATAGTGGGCTCAGTTTTAAAGATAGAGTGAAGCTGCTGGTATCATATGAAACTAGAAAACATAATGAATCTGAATCTGAAACTTTATGATAATTACATGCAGTTTGGGGCAAGTCATAGTCAAGTCAGCACACTGACACACTGACAGCTGTTGTTGCCTGTTGGGCTGCAGTTTGCCATGTTATGATTGGAGCATCATTTTGTATGCTAAATGCAGTACCTGTGAGGGTTTCTGGACAATATTTGTCATTGTTTTGTGTTGTTAATTCATTTCCAATAATAGATATATACATACATTTGCATAAAGCAGCATATTTGTCCACTCCCTTGTTGATAAGAGTATTAAATACTTGACAAATCTCTCTTTAAGGAACATTTTGAACAGATAAAAAATGTGCGATCAATCAAGATTAAATATTTTAATCGATTGACGGCCCTACTAAATATAGAAAAACGAAAACTAAACATTTCAGCTATTTTTAGTTTAACCGCACTCTCTTAAGTTTAAACGCGCTCTGAAAACTAACTAAAACTGAATTAAAATGAAATTGAAAACTGAAAAATATAATTATAATCATGGTGCAAAGAACAGTGCATGTTTATCTTCCGTCTAGGGAAATTCCCGGTTTACTTAGCGACAGCAAACACTTCTTGAGCTGCTACTTAGTCAGAAATTCCCCAGAAGAGCGACCGCTCTATCACTTCACAGCTTGTTTTGATAAAGAATTCAGTTAATAGTATTTGACATCTGATTATCTGCTCTGCATGGAGCGAGAAGTTTTCCACATAACGATGGGGAAAGTAAAGTAATCTTGCAGAGCATCACCTGTATCTGAACCGGTGTTTCATTACTCTGTGCAATATTTAAAACAGATCTGCTGTCAAAAATTGCAGAAAAATGACCATTGAACGAGCACAAAGAACTCCATAACTGATATAAAATGATTATGGGAAAGTAAATTACAGCAAATGCACCTCACTCTTCTTTCTAGGACGGGGAAGACGATCCCGGGCCGGACGACGATGGAAAATCCAAATTTAAGCGCCGACCTCGTCCTGAGCCGCTCATCATCCCTCCTCACAAACCCTCCACCTTCATCCCTCCATCCCTCTACTCCAGCATCACCTCCTACCAGAGCAACCTGCGCTCTCCGGTCCGCCTGCCGGAACACCCCCTCAACCTGCCGCCGTACACGCCTCCACCCATCCTGTCTCCCGTACGCGAGGGCTCGGGGCTCTACTTCTCCGCCTTCCTCACCAACATGGCCGTGAGCAACCAAATCCTGCCACCCCCGCCTACGCCCAAATCTGTGTCGCGCAGTCTGTTGCGCTCCAGTAAGTCTTAGTTGTTGCTTCTATGAGTTTGATCTCAGACTAATTCAACCAATGAGGCGTTCTCAGATAATGTCTAAAGAGGAGATTTATTTTTGTGTTTTCAGCGAGTTCAGATATCACACCTCCTGTTCTACCGTTAATCACTGATGCTACTCCTGCGAGCCTTGAACCGTAAGTACCGTCGCCTAAACACGCCTGTGAGGTTTTCTTTTTTCTTTTTATCTTACTTTTTATTGTTCCCTTCAGAAAAATTACTAGAACAACCTAAACCATAACAAATAATGTAATATGTGCTAACAGATAGTAACTGTTAATTGAAAACGAAAGTATTCAAAAACAAGGGAGGAGAAAAAACTGTAATAATTAAATACATTAAATTATAATAATAACAATAAAATAAATTAATAATAACAAATATATATATATATATATATATATATATATATATATATAATACAAAAAAATAATAATAATAATAATAAAGAAATATATATTTTTTTAAATAATAAAATTAATTCAAACACCAGATTATCAGCACCTACTTATATCCCCATGATCCCACTCTCACCTTGATTCATCCACACAGGACAGATGTAGACTACATACTATGGGTTTACGGCACGTTGACAAAAGAGTAAAAAAAAAATGAATATAAAGGCCTCTGAGGTTTTTATTTATTTTTGAATAATGCTTCTTATTGTTTCCTTAAGAAAAATAACTACAACAACCTAAACCATAACAGATAAAGTAATATGTGCATATGATAACAGATAGTAACTAGGGGTGTAAGAAAATATCGAAAAAATCAAATATCGCGGTATTATGTTACTGTATTGATTTTTAATTAATAGTTTACATGCAAAGATTGACCAGTCAAACTTGATTTCATTTGTAAAGAGATGCACCCTCTCAGTTTATGTCTCCTCTCAAAGTCGTGCTATGATGCTGGATGTTACAGGGACGGTGATGAATGCAAATGTAGATCCCGTAAACTTTTTTTAACTCAGATTTTATGCATATGGTGGTGTGTTCTTTTTACTATTTTTCCAAAATTTTGATTAAACAAATTGCAATATATCGCCTTGCTTACTGTATCAGAATATATTGCAATATATTGAATCATAACCCCTGTATCACGATACGTATTGTATCGCTGGATTCTTGCCAATACACGGCCCTAATAGTAACTATAAATTGAAAAGCAAAGTATTCAAAAACAAGGGAAGAGAAAAATTGTAATAATGATAATATAAATAAATAAATACATTAAATTATAATAATGATAATACAATTAAAATAAATGAGAATTATAACAAAAATAAAACAGAATTTAAATAAAATAAATAAATAATAATAACAATAATAAATAAATACAAATAAATGAATAAAATAAATTCACACACCAGATTCCCAGCACCTGCATATATCCCTGTGGTCCCACCATTAGACTACATACTATGTGTTTAAGGCACATTTACAAAAAAGTAAATAAAACAGAATATAAAGGCCTCTGAGGTTTTCAATGTCTGTCCCAAAAAATAACTTCTTTTATCAGAAATGTACCTTTTTTCTTAACTTGTTCAGACGTATCAACATCGGAATACGGTACCAGGCGGAAATCCCAGAGTTACAGGATCAACCTTCCTCCCAGTTTGACCAGCACAAGGCTAACCTGGTCTGGCTCCCTGTGGAGGTCTCCCACCTCAAACACGGCGACCAAGAGAGCAGTTAGTATCTCACATCAGTCAGCCACTAATCTGTCTTTATGTGAGCTTTTTATCATCATATCATCCTCGCTCATTCTTTCTAACCGTCGTCATTTTCACTCTGTCTTTGTGTAGTCGAGGATCTGATGAACATGGCTTGTTGCAGTGTGCTCAGGGGCGGAGGAACCAACCAGGAACTGGTTTTACACTGTTTACATGAATGTGGAGGTGATTTCCTGGTGAGTATAGTGACTCATTATCAACTTAGTTCAGTTAGTTTTGTTAAGTATTTAATCCTCTTATCAACATGGGAGTGGACAAATATGCTGCTTTATGCAAATGTATGTATATATGTGTTATTAGAAATCAATTAACAACACAAAACAATGACAGATATTGTCCAGAAACCCTCACAGGTACTGCATTTAGCATAAAAAATATGCTCAAATCATAACATGGCAAACTGCAGCCCAACAGGCAACAACAGCTGTCAGTGTGTCAGTGTGCTGACTTGACTATGACTTGCCCCAAACTGCATGTGATTATCATAAAGTGGGCATGTCTGTAAAGGGGAGACTCGTGAGTACCCATAGAACCCATTTACATTCACATATCTGGAGGTCAGAGGTCAAGGGAACCCTTTGAAAATGGCCATGCCAGTTTTTTCCTCTCCAAAATTTAGCGTAAGTTTGGAACGTTATTTATCCTCCTTTGCTACAAGCTAGTATGACATGGTTGGTACCAATGGATTCATCAGGTTTTCTAGTTTCATATGATGCCAGTATCTTCACTCTAGCTTTAAGATTGAGCCCGCTACAACCTCCAGAAGATCGATTGCGTTAATGCGTTAAAGAAATTAGTGGCGTTAAAACGAATTCCTCAAATTCCTAAAAAATGACAGCAGCAGAATTTGTCAAAATCATCTTAAAAAATGTTTTGAATATGTTTTTATTTTCACTGAACCTTCCTACTTGTTATTGTTAGAATTATGTTATTACTGTTATTGTATAGCTGCAGCACTGAAATGAGGAACACTGAGTAAAGAATGGATTATTCACTGTGATGAATCGTGTTGGTTTTAAGGAAACGCTGGGACGGTTGATGTTTCAGGACCCAGTTTTACCTAAAGGTCACCACCTGGCAGGTTATCACTACTCAGGTACGGCATTACAGAGAGAGAGAATAACATCTGTTTAATGTAAATCTCCTGTCTCTGATTATCTAACCTCTCTTTTAAATGTTTCGTCATTCTCTCTCAGGCTCCGACTGCTGGACTGCAGAAGAGAAGCGCTACTTCAACAAGGGCATCTCTGCCTACAGGAAGGACTTCTTCATGGTGCAGAAACTGGTACGCTCCTTAGTTTGACCCCGCAGCGTTAACGATTATCAATCACTGTAAATTAATCTGAAATACATTTAAATTTGTGCTCTGTGTAGCATTTAAACACCAATAAATCATTAGCACATTCATCAGGAGGCATTAGTTAGCTGTTTTAAACAAACAAGACAATCAAAGTGCAGCAGTTACTCTCCTGTGTGTGTCTGCGTTTTTCAATATGAGGCCAGATTCTGATGTAAAGTGTCCTTTTCTTTCATCTAAAGCTGCAACGATTAGTCGACTAATCGATTAGTCGATCGACAGCATCCATTTTGATCATCAACTAATTAATTAAAGTTATTTTTCGTGCAAAAATGGCAGAAGATGCTGCTTTCCTGTGTTTTATATCCTATTACTGAATATCTTTTGGGTTTTAGACTGACAAAACAAGACATTTTAAAGACGTCACTTTGGGCTTTGAGAAACTGGTACATTTTCACTATTTTCTGACAATTTATAGACCAAAAGATGAATCCATTAATCAAGACAATAGTCAGCAGATTCATTTATGATAACAATAATCGTTAGTTGCAGCCTTACTTTCATCACAAGCAGAGTTCAAACTTAATGAGTTACAAACATTTTTAGAAAAATTTGACTAAACACGCCACAATCTCTTCCTATGTGACAGGACGGAAATGTGGTCTTCATGTCATTAACAGCAACAACACCACTAGCATGAGGCTGCCACTCATCTGAAGCTTGTTCTCTTTCACATTGTGTATTAATATGCACATAAATTAGGGCTGTCAATTGATTAAAATAGTTAATCGTGATTAATCGCACATTTTTATCTGTTCAAAATGTACCTTAAAGGGAAATTTGTCAAGTATTTAATACTCTTATCAACATGGGAGTGGACAAATATGCTGCTTTATGCAAATGCATGTATATATTTATTATTGGAAATCAATTAACAACACAAAACAAGGACAGATATTGTCCAGAAACCCTCACAGGTACTGCATTTAGCATAACACATATGCTCAAATCATAACATGGCAAACTGCAGCCCAACAGGCAACAACAGCTGTCAGTGTGTCAGTGTGCTGACTTGACTATGACTTGCCCCAAACTGCATGTGATTATCATAAAGTGGGCATGTCTGTAAAGGGGAGACTCGTGGGTACCCATAGAACCCATTTTCATTCACATATCTTGAGGTCAGAGGTCAAGGGACCCCTTTGAAAATGGCCATGACTGTTTTTCCTCGCCAAGATTTAGCGTAAGTTTGGAGCGTTATTTAACCTCCTTTGCGACAAGCTAGTATGACATGGTTACGACACGCGTTATTATCGTGTTAACTCTGACAGCCCTGACATAAATGATTCATTTAATAGTAAGTTTCACCCCGCACAGCAGCATCACAGTGGAAAAGGTTTATTAACGATATTAAATTCTGAATGTGTATATATATTTTTTATTAAAGGTGCAGACGAAGACGGTGGCTCAGTGTGTGGAGTTTTACTACACGTTCAAGAAACAGGTCAAGATCGGCCGCAACGGGATTTTAACCTACGGCCCTCCAGATTCACCGATGGAGAAGCACACGGAGGTCGTGGTGGACGTTAAGGTAGAGAGGAGTCAAATGTACCATAGTGATGATGTGCAGTAAAACATTAACATTACTCGGTTAATGTTACAGGATGTGTTTGCTAAACAGAATTTTTTACAGACTGAGTGAGGTAACGAGAAAGATTTGATAACTGTGAATTTCATCTTTTAAAAGGGACACTGAATAATCCTTTTAAAAAGGTGTTTAAATGAAAATTTGAAAGGTAGTTCTAATATGTTGTGCCATAATCTTGTATTTTTCTGGTGTGATTCGTTACAGAGTTCACAGCAGGCAAAATTCACTCAAGGAGAGACGGTTGGAGACGACAGGAGGGATGTTTCTTACGAGAGCAGTCACCAGGCGAGGATCGCTCGGTCACTACAGGCTCATGACTACGTCAGTATAACACAATCAGGTTTCATAAAAAAGGATGTGAGTCAAGAAGGTTGAGCCTTCCTTCCACTGACGTATGAAGTAAATAAAAAACAGCTAAACTAACATCTTTCTGGTGCTGCAGGCCGGGACAGTGCATGTGATCAAGGAGCCGGACGCTGTGAATAAGGAGGCTCACCACCCGTCAGCACCTCACAGGCCTCCGGCCGAGCCTGCAGCGAGGAAGAGCAGAGCGCCACCGAAGCCCCCGCCGGATCCTGACGCAATATTTCCGTGCAAGAAATGCGGCAGGTACGTCAGAATCATGAGAGATTTACTTTGTCTTCGTTTATAACTCAAACCGGGTTTCCACCAAGAAATTCCTAGAAATGTCAGTCCAGGAACTACTTTTCAAGGAACTAAAAGGTTCCTTGAAAAGCCCACGGTTGTCTGAGTTTCCACCGCGGTCTGAAGAGCTACGAAGATCAGGCAAATTAGTCCTCTGACGTATGAAAAAGCAACATGGCGTGAGATGAGGGCTGCTGGTGGTCACAGCGGTAAACACACTCTGCAGCCTGCAGGTCAGTGTGTTCAGAGGTTTTGTCTCACTGCAACGGCATTTTCTGCTGCATAGTATTTACTGATGCACGTTGGATGTAATGAAATGCAGAGGAAGAAAAACCCAACTTTACTTTTAGTGTTATCAAACAAAGAGAAATGCTCTGCCCTCATCTTAAAATGGTCCTAAATCGACACTCGAGTACTTCCTTGTTTATGAATGAAGCGGTACAGTTGAAGCAGCGACGGTCATCCCTGCAAACCCCACCCCTAAAAGTTCCTGTACTTTCAGAAAGTACTACCCCCCGACCAGGGCCTTTTTGGGGGGTAAAACATCATTTAGACCCTGGTCCCTGCGATCGAAACGCAATGAGTTCCTCAAAAGGTTCCTAGTTCTGAAGGAAAGTTCCTGCAGTGGAAATGAGGCTTTAGACTGAGATACGTTGTCTTCATTTTGCATTAATGGTACCTTCTCATAGTTTTTCTAATCCAGTGCTGCAGACTTAGGTTACAGTAGCTCATGTGGTTCACCATGTTGATCTTCATGTGGGCCAAATTTTTCAATAATAGATCAAATAGGACATTTTGAAATAATAAATTATGAAGAAATACAGATAAAATCTATAATGTTGCCTTGAAATTGTGAAATAACCTGCCGTTTGTTTTGATGGACAGATAAATAAAATGGGGAAATGGCATTGTGAAATTAAAAAAAGACATTTTGAAATAGAATTTTTTCAAATGCAGTGTAGCTCCCCTCCCTGCAGTAGAGTTTAATAGACTAAACCGCTGCTATTGTGTGTGATAGTGTTGTCCAAAATAGCGACAATAGACGGATACCAGCTACACTTTCTGCTCTCTTTTCTCTCCGACAGTGAGTTGACACACACACTGCTATTTAACTTTTAATAAAAATCAAAACATTTATGTCCTCAATGTTATCGTGGTATCGAGGACGGTATCAAATTTCAATGTTTTTCAAGGTATTGTATCGAAGTTTTGATATTCCAGTGTCGTGACAACACCGGTGTATAATGTTGAATCATTTTCTTCCCGTACCCTACAGGGTGTTTTATAAAGTGAAGAGTCGGAGCGCCCACATGAAGAGTCACGCGGAGCAGGAGAAGAAGGCCGCAGCGCTGCGTCAGAAAGAGGAGGAAGAGCAGGCGGCGGCGGAAGCTCGGGCCAGGAAGGCGGCAGTAGTGGCGGCGGCGGCAGTGGCGGCGGCGGTTAATCAGGGAGGAAATGGGAACGGAGTGACAGAGGACGCGGAGGGCAGCAGCCAGGAAGAGTCATCTGCGGGAGAGGATGAGAAAGATGAAGACTGGCACTGAGAGAAACCAGAGAGAAGATGGACTGATGGGTGAAAAGAGGGTCGAGATGGAGGTCAAATCAAAAGATGGAGGGATGAAAACAAGACGTCCTGCCTCACGGAGAGCAGAATAAAGACAAAAAGAGCTTTCTGTTAATCTTCACACTCCTTCCTTGTGACCGTCATCATCATCAGTCACACACATTTTGTACTTTTTAAATATTCAGAGGAAGTTTATTTTTTTTGTAAATGCACTTACGCTTCTGCTTTTTGCCAATATTGCCTTTTTTATATCCTTTATTTAATTGAATATACGTCAAAATATTACACATTTTTCATTGCGTGGACTTACACGATATTTCATGAGATAATCAGGATGCCTGTTTAGCAATAAAACATCACGATCAAATCACTTAACAGTAGCAGCCCTTTTAAGTAAAAGAGAGTAAGAGCTTGTATTTATCGTTTTCTTAGGAAAATACTGAATGCTGAACTTTTGCAGATTTCCATCAGATTTTTTAGGTCGGTTGCACACTTATTTTTACAACGTAAGGGACCTTTTTTGAAATTAATATGTACAAAAAAAGTATATATGAGATGGCCGTATATTTATGATACTGCATTTTTTGCAATGATTTTTTTGGTAATATAAAAACTAATCAGCTGCAATAAGACTTATGTGAATTGAAAAGTTTATTAAAATCTCTACTGTAGACGTGTGTCTTTATTTTTTCAGTCACTAAATGCTCAGTTTATAGTTGCAAGACTTTGTTGATCCAGCAGGTGGAGGCAGCGGTTCAGGATTTCCTTCGCACACATGGTTGTGTGTAGATGAATAGTCATTTAGTATAAATTAAGATAAACTTGGCTGAGATTCTTTGTGGATCCATTTGTCATTTTACCATTTTTCCCTTAAATCTTAACATCTTACATTTTGCTTAAAACGCTGCCCTCACACCAACAACTCTCTCTACTGAGCAAGAAAGATTTACCACAATAAAATACAACCCCAAATACTGTATTTTATGAAGGCAACATAATTATTTTCAGATTAAAGGCTGGAAATTTGGCAGTGATCAGCGGTGACATAACTCAGCCATTTAAAGAGCGTGCTCTCAGTACAGTAAAGGGAAGTGTAGCCCGTCGCCCCTCAGGAGACGAGCTTTAAGGCATATTGCTCTGAGATCATTTAGGACCAAATGGCCCCGTCTGCCACGTCCTGTTGGACCTCGTCAGCTCTCATTTAACATTTTTTACTGCAGAAATCAGCTGGAGAAGAAAGTTTACACTCATTTATATAACTGCTTCTTGAGCCAAGACGAGCAAGAGGAAAACGTGGCCACCGTTTAGGGACTGTACACAAATTATTGCGTATCGTGGGAAGGTGGGGTAATTCTTAGATCCTCCGCAGCATTATTCAGATTTTCTTTAGACCAGCTCCCCTTGACTCAGACAAAGACTGTAACACCCTTCACACGGTATTGGTAAAGACTAGGGCTGTCAAAGTTAACGTGATAATAACACGTTAATGCAAATTCATTTCAATGCCACTAATTTCTTTAATGCATTAATGCAACTTGCGTCGTGAAGGAGGATAAATAACGCTCCAAACTACATTTTGGTGAGGAAAAAACTGTCATGGCCATTTTCAAAGGGGTCCCTTGACCTCTGACCTCCAGATATGTGAATGTAAATGGGTTCTCTGGGTACCCACGAGTCTCCCCTTTACAGACATGCCCACTTTATGATAATCAAATGCAGTTCGGGCAAGTCATAGTCAAGTCAGCACACTGACACACTGACAGCTGTTGTTGCCTGTTGGGCTGCAGTTTGCCATGTTATGATTTGAGCATATTTTTTATGCTAAATGCAGTACCTGTGAGGGTTTCTGGACAATATTTGTCATTGTTTTGTGTTGTTAATAGATTTACAGTAATAAATATATACATACATTTGCATTAGGCAGCATATTTGTACACTCCCATGTTGATAAGAGTATTAAATACTTGACAAATCTCCCTTTAAGGTACATTTTGAACAGGTAAAAAATGTGCAATTAATTTGCAATTAATCACGGTTAAATATTTTAATCAATTGACAGCCCTAATTCTTTTTCCAAATACATAACAACTGACATGTT